>JAOBSW010000328.1:0-168023 GCA_026214975.1 Gentiana macrophylla | reverse complement strand
GAAATCAAAACAAAAGGGGCATCTTCATTTATTAAGAGATACAATTGTTTCTAGCAAATCTACGGCCTGCCATGCCCTTCGATCTACCAAAAAAAAAAAAAGGGGGGGGGAGGTACACTCTATCTAATGAGTATACCTATAACGATCCAGTGAATGCTTCGGTACCCTCGCTAAGCTGCATAGCTTCGTTATTAGTGAAGCAAAAGAAAGCGACGATGTCGGTCCATAGAAACCGCAAAATTAATCGCTTCACGATGAATCAAGATTCCCCAATCAATGTCAACATGATGATCGCGAATAGCGTCGCGTAAGCAAAGCTTCGCTTTATTAATGCCCGTTATATCTGTAGACAAGAGGGCACGCGAGTTGATGAACCTCTTCCACTCACGATTGTCGCGAGAAAGATCGGACGCAGTCCCAAAGACACGAGGTCGCCAGAATCGTGAAAGAGCTCGTGGAGGGCTCGTCGAAAACAAGTTTGTCTACATGACTCATCGGCAAGGTTCCAAGCGAGCTCATAATGGGATGAGGGGTCGATAGCGGGTATACCCAAGGCACCATTGATAGATTCCGGAGTAAAAATGACCGCGACGCCACGAAGGGTAATACAGCTGGCAGTCCCCTCAGATGCAGCTTTAGATAAGATGGAATAGAACTCCCTCACTATTGTAAGATTGGGAAGTATTGAAGAAGGTGGGGCAACAAAATCTGCCCACCCAGAGAAACGCACGCGCAGAAGAGAGCCGTCACCCTCGACCTTACTCTGATTTAAACCTCTCTCCTTCGCAGGCTCAACCCACTCAAAATAGCGCCAAAAATGATCTTTAGCAACATCAGAGGCAGTAAAGAAGAAAGGGGATACATTGTTAAGGGCTAAATTGTAGTATTTATACATATATTTTATATATCAATTTTCTCCCATATATGTATGATTTTCATAGAAATCGAGCTTATAATTGATTTATTGAGTAAATGGTGTTTTTAATGGTTAAATATGAAAACGTATCGATTTATATGCTTTATTTGGTGATTTTATGTTGTTTTGGAATCGTGTTACGTTTTGGTATGTTTTTCGATGTGTGTAGATACATATCTTTGATTTGGAAGAGTCTAAAGTCGAATTTGAAGTGTTGGTGAAGAGATAGAGATGATACAAGATGGATAAAGATGGAAGAATCAAGATAATTATCAAGGAATCGAAGTCCAGCAAAGCTGGACGAGCGTTCATCTGAGGCCGACGAGCGTCCGAGAAGCGTTTATATCGAACGGGCGTCTGATAAAGCGAACGTGCATCCAGGGAGCTAATTCACATACAGAGAGTTCAGACGTTGGCTGAACTGGCGTCCAGTATCCGTCCAAGCATCCTGGACGGGCGTCCGGTTGAGTGAACGGGCGTCCACCGCCGTTTTTGCTGAAACCGACTTAGGTTATCAGAGCAACCACCTCGATTTTCTATTTAAAGCACAAAGAGCCCAAACCCTAAATTCATTCAGAAATTTCTTCACATTAAAAGAGAGGCCAGTAGCCGCATCTTTGGAGATTTGAAGGCCGGTCACCTGAGCCTTGTGCTCGGGTGAACCGAGGTTAGATTAGGAGTAGTTTAGATGTTTGCTTTTCGTTTCCATGGATCAACCTTGTTCAAAACTATGTGAGTTTGATTTCTTTCAATTTATTTAATTCCAGTTTTTCTTCATGATTGTTGATTTCGTTTTGTATCTTTTCTATGTGTTTATGATGCCATGAGAATAGATTGAAAGATTTGTTTTCTATTGATGTTTATAATACGGAAGTTGCATAAACGCTAGATCACCATAGAAAGATAGGATCTTTAATCATTAATTATGTGAAAAATTAATTGGTTAATCATCTAGGTTGTTAGATTCTAAAATACGAGAGTTAACCTGAATCTACACCGAGTGTTGTATGGAAATCAGTTTCAACTTACGATAGAGTAGAGATTGATAAATTGGATTCACTAAGGAATTAGGGATTCATAGCTTGAGAAATAGATTCACTAAGGAATTAGGAATTTGTATCTCGTGTAAAGGTGAAACCACAATTTGAATTAAAATCATGAGATGAACTAGGATTGAAATCACTTGGTTTGTATGATGTTTGATCCCATGTATCCTTAGTTTAGGTTTTTATTATTTGTTCTAGTTTAGATTTAGTTTACTTGTTCTATGAGTTTATTTGTTAGTTCTTCGTTTATTTGTTTTCGTTAGTAACAATTGAGAGGATTAATTAGATTAGATTCAACATCCCTTTTCCCTGAGGATCGATACCCGTACTTATCCAACTTTACTAGCAACTACCCGGTATTCAGCCGGTTAGGAGGTAGTTTTGCATGGTAGTATATGTTTATAAATTTTCTTTTGTTTTAATGATGCAAAATCCCTCCAACATACATCACGAGTAGGACGTGCTTTAAAAACTCGCACTCTACCCTCTCCAGATGGAAGAGACATGGTTCTCACAACAAAAATTTACGCAAGAAAAAAGGAGTAAAAAGGAGGTTAGTATGCCTCCTCCTTTTATAGCAGAAGTTAGCAAAACGAAAGGCCACGATCAATCGGATCCTACGGTCAGGCATAGCGCGGTTTATCTGAATTTTGAAATTCAAAGGACGCATTTAATGCCTATCGGTTATCTGCCCACGATTCTTGGCCATATTCATGCACAATTACTAGCCCGAGATTTTAGGCCGTTTGAACACACATACACCGCCAAAGTGGTCACAAATCAATCCAGATCCTTGGATTCCCGGCAAGCACGACAGTCGAGAGGCTAGTTCAGTCGAATCAACTCAGCTCCTAAGTTTCCAGCAAGCGTCCACTACGCCTCGAAACTAGGGGGCCGCAGAAAAACAAGCTTCGCAAAATATAGACCCTCATTACTTGCAACAAGTCCGCAAAGACAAGCTATAATGAATTGCGGCGACGATCTGTTTTGCTCAAGTCTCCTCGCACCTCGATCAAAACAGGAGGGATGGGAAAATATTAACGCACAACGGGAATTTCTCAATCCTCTCACCTGTTCAGCCTTAGTTATTTTAGCGAGCTCAACAAATCTCGCCAAAATAAAGGGGGCCGCACACATACAAGACAAGATAGCAGGAAATAAATCAGAAAAACAAGCACAGTAGATAAACCAAGAGGGGCCAAAACGGCCACAATGTCAATACAGAAAGTAAAAAGGTTTTAAGTTATTACAATCATCAAATGAGGACGCCAAATAGTTCAGAAAAGTGACAGAGCCAAAGTTATTATTACAAAGCCGCAGAAATATAGAAAACAAAAGCACAAGGCATTTAAACGGAGCCGGGGGGAGTGTCAATGTACTCATCACCAGGTTGATCGCTTGCCGGAGGATTCTTCAAGATCGCAAAGTTAACAGGATTGACTGGAGGAGGATCCCACACTGGGTCGCCGCGCTCTATCTGGTTAGTTTGGATGGCGACGATGTGATCTGCTGCATAAGGGATATCCGGGTGAATGGCCAACAAGTCGGGAGATCGCTGGGACATGTTAACCCAACGGAGCATTTCCTCCAAGGTAATGCTCTCCCGGCCATGATAATCCCAAAGACAACGAGCGAGGTGATTAAAACCTTGATCGAAGCTAGCCTCCTGGAAGTCACCGAACTCATCAGAAAGCTTGAAGGCTTCCACAGCCGCTGGACCCGCCATCTCCGCGGCCTTCTCTGCAGCGGCAAGTTTCTCCTTCAAATTTGCAACCTCTCACGTCACGCGCCGCGTAGCCCTTCAAATGAATGCGGGGCTTCCTCCTTCGGGCTTGCACCTTCTTCTGCAGCTCCGCATCCAGTTTAGCGCTCTCCACCATGAGTTTCTTCATCCACTCAACCTCAGCTACCGCCTGCGAGCCTTTGTTTTCAGAAGCGATCCTGGCTTTCTCCGAGGCTCCAAGGGCCGCCGTTACTTTCTTAAGCTCAGCTTTGCGTTTCTCTGCGGCTTCAATCGCCTTGTTTATGCGAGTCCCAAGCTGAAAAAGAGGAAATGATAAGCCTGAGGAAAGCGCAAAATACGAAAGCAAAAAATACAAGATTAACAAGCTTACCATTGAAGCAGCGATTCCAAATTGGCCTGAAAGGTCTTTAAGTTCGGCGACCTCATCGCCAGCGGGGGCGTCTTCTTGAATCACGACGAGATGTGATCCCCTCCCGATCTCCAAATGAACCCCGCGGTGGTGAGTCCCATGCCAGCGACCCAAGGGGATAACATCGGCGATGGCCTCTCTTATCCGGCCCGCTTGTTCATGTCGAGGTTTTGAGTGAAGTTGGGGTCCACCACACCGCTTCTTTCCTTGTAGTCGCGGGCGTTGTCCCACCCGGCAACGGCTCCACCTCCTCAAGGATCTCCTCAACAATAGCCTCAGGCCGGGCAGAACCCTTATCAGCAACTCGCTTATCCGTACGATCAGATGCTTTACCGGCGCCAGCCGTTTTTGTCTTCTCAACCCTTGGTCGTTTCTGGCCCTGGCTCTCTTTTGCGGTTTCATCAACTTGCGACCTCTTCTGGGTAATGGTCTGACTGGAGCTCGCATCTGAGGGCGCCGCTACAACCTTCGCAGGATCGTACGCCTCGTCAATAATAGTGGCGTCCACAGTGCGGGGAACTTTCCCGAGGACTTGTTACAAGGTCGTTTGCCGAACCTTGGCCTGCTCCTCAGCCTGCCTCTGCCTTTGAGCTCGGCGTTCATTAGCATCCATACCTGCAGAAAGGGTTTGTTAAAAACAGATTCGAAAGAAAGAACAACGCATGAAAGTAACACCTTGAGCTCTTTAAAGATTTAATAAATGCAAGGAAATTACAGGGTCGTCTTCTTTCGGGGTCGCCTCCACATACGGGGCACTCAGACGGAAAGCATTGGCCTATGTGGCAATCCCCTATCCAATCAGGGTCGCTCTCCTCAGGAACCATTGCAACCATTGGCCCCGCCTACCCGGCCCGCGAGGCCCGCCATACGCTGCGTAAATGGAAGGGCGGATCCGGAGATCGACCCAAGCAATGTTCCTTAAGGAGGCTTCGATCCCATCAGATTGAATGAGGGTCATGAGCCCTTTGACAAAACGCCGTTCTGGTACAGGAGGCTCGTCGATCGTGAGGGTAGATTTGCCCGTGCGTTTTGCGGCCCTAGGAAATGGCCAGCCAACCTTGGATTCCACCTTGAGGATCCGTTTCTGCCATCGGTGAATCTTATTCGGGGCGTCTTGGACCTTAAAGATATTTGCCCCGTGATGCCCGTCCCACAAAACCAGTGAAAATGGCCCATCAAGGTCAGCGAGGGTTCTATTTTCATCAGTCGACACATCACAATGAAAGCCATGATTTGAATGACGGTCCCAATGGCAAAATCGGAAGGGAGAGCTCCCATCAGTTCGCAAATTCTCACAAAAAAAGGGTCGAATGGAGGTCGGAGCCCCGCGTAAAAATGATCAAAGTGCAGAATCAGCGCGTCATCTGAGCGGCGAGCACACACGTAATCCTGGCGATCCCCAGGTTTAAACTTATCCTCCTCCTTCGAATAATCAAGCAGGGAAAATCGATACACGCTTGTGTCAATTTTAAATCGACGATGGATAAATTGGTTAAGGTCTCTGCTATCACAAAGTTGCGCCCACTTCTTCTCCAGCACCTTTTCAAACTCCGCCAGGATAGCGAACTCTCTCATCGCCTCCGGATTATTGGGCACGGGTTTCTTCACTTTAGCAGCGGCCTCCCCGACAGTGATTTTGGGATCTTTCTTCTTTTTTGGTTTCTTAGGGAGCTCCCAAACTATTTGGCGGGGCAGGGGGCATTTTCGTCCTCACTCGAACCCATCAGCTCGTGAAGAGCGGCGTCCTCGATATATGCCTCGTTATGATCGGGCGCGCCACTGGGACTCGGATCGAAACTTGTTCTTCGACGTCCGACATCCTCTCTCTCACCGCCCTCGGCTGGTGCTCGCCCTTGAGCTCGTGCCATTTCCTTACGGCTTTTCTTGCGTCGCGGGACGGGGTCAGGAAACAGAGAATCTAGGTCAAAAGGATCGCTACTTGTTCGAATAGCGGCCTCGGCGCCGGTTATCTCCTCAACAGGGTCGCCCCCGGCGGACTTCTCAGAACTTGAGGAGTCATCACCCCCTTCCTCATGAGCGTAATCGTAAACCTCCTGCTCCTCGTCTGAGTCACCTATGACAGAATGCTCTCCGTCCGACATCCTGCAAAAACAAGAGGAAAAGGTGGAGCTTTCAGACCTGGGATAATGGAAATTAAACCAGGAAGGTAAATCACACCCATCTCGACGCCCTCCCCTCCGTTTTTACAGGAGAAACGGAAAGCAAATTGCCAGAAAGGGAAATGCAGACTCCTAAGCAAACATAATAAGTAGAGGTTTTCTGGGCACGATGGTTCCACTCAGGAAGAACCACAATAAAAACACCAACCCAGAAATTCTCAAGAAAAACATCTCACATCCAAACGCATTGCCCAAACATTGGATCAAGTACCAGGGAAGGGCTCGAAAAACAAACGGAAAACAAGAAAAAAGGGATAAGGGAAAAGAATTTACCTGTTTTCTGGGAAAAGTAGAAAGAGCAGACTAAAGAGCACGTCGGAATTTTCAAACTCCTGCCGGAAAGCCTCGAAACCCACTTCCACCACCGCCATATCTTCATCGTTAGCCTCCACAAAGCTTTTGCTAATCCTAGAAAGTAGAGAGAACTCGGAGAAAAATTGTGGGAAAGTGGAAGAGTGAAAAGTGAGGAAGTGTTGAGGAGGCTAGCCTTATATAGGCAAGCGAGTGGTGATCGTGGGGCTAGGAGTTAGACCATCCAACGGTTGGGGATTGCGGTCGATTCAAATTCCGAAATTTGAAAACCGCAATCATTATGGAGGCCAATCAATGCCCACGTGCATGCTTGGGCAGTTGCCAAGGGCGTTACCACCCACGTAATTACACTTATCAATGGGGCTGACGTCAACCACGATCTGACTAACTGCCCCATTGAGGCTTAACGGATGGCCTCGCAGACGAAGAGGTCGCAAAAACTGGCCCAGAGTTGCTTCGAAGGCCGCTTGCTTTGAAAGCACGGCCCTTAGTGAACAAGTCGCATCAGACGACGAGGTTGCAAAAACAGGCCCAGAGTTGCTTCGAAGGCCGCTTGCTTTGAAAGCACGGCCCTTAGTGAACAAGTCGCAACAATAGATGTGGTCGCACATACTCCATCCAGGAGCTCACTACTCCACACTCGATATCTTCCCGAAAAATAGTCAAGATATGGAGTAGGGGGCCATTGATGATACAAATTATGTCGCCTCCAATGAGGGCGCTCATATGGCGACGTCCAAAGGAATTAACAGCAGGCTCGCCGCCCACAACCCCTACAGGAGCCTCGTCAAGGCTAGGGGGCCGGCGGGCGGTCATAAATATAAGGCTCGCCAAGGGAACCGCGCAAGACTTGAAAGGAAACAGGGGGCGAAGGCCAGACAACGAAGACAGCGACCTTGGCGGGCATAAGGGGTCGCCACCCGGATATTACATCCACTTGCTATTAGATATTTTACCCACTTGATGTCAGATATTTAGTGTTTACTTAGCTACTAAGACTAGTGACTAAGCTGCTTCTGCACCCCCAGTCTTTACTTCACCCCTAAGTTTAACCTTCCCATAAAAAGGAAGTCTTGTGTAACCTAATGATAGAGATTCTAATGCGCAACTATCAGGCCAAAGCTCTGCAAGAACAAACTTGTCTCACCGTCCTCTCATCACTACCTGTCTCCGGCCAACTTATAAATAAAATACACACAAATAAACCAGATATCCACATCATCTACACCGCTACGCGATCGTGACGATTTCTGCATCGTCATTAATAAATTGGTTATAGTTGACCACAACTATGAATCAACCAATCTTTCATAAATTCGTTAATTAGGACAACCGCCACTAATTAATTACACCCTAATTATGGCACACCCCACAACGACCGCCCGGAGTTTGGTGACATAACAACCTTAATGTTTTGAGAGACCCAATTACTAGGTATTAATTCAACCGGTTTAATTTTAACCATAATATTATCTATTTTCACAACAGGGAATCCTACGGGCTACGAACCAGTAGGCAATGTGTTGTTTACCACTAATAATCCACTAGGCATTTTCATAATTTCACTTTGTGTCTACGGCCAACATATTCGGAACCCTATCGGGTCACACACATAAGAACGTCTAGCCGGATTAAAATGCGGTTCCAGTGATAACCAAATAAAGAAAGTTTATCTCGACTATAAAGTGTTATAGTGATTAAATTAACAATGTGGTATTTATTTATTATGAATAAATTAAATATAAGATATTTATTATGTTGATTAATTAAAGAATATTCCGGAAGCCATTTAACGCCTATATGGGGCGCCACTTTTAAGTGTATAAGATATACTTGGATTGTGTAATTTAATTAATAGTATTATCATATATTAATATTAGATAGAAATAGATTTATGGTAATATAATAAAGATAGTCCATATTAGATATTGACAATATCTTGAAATTATTTAATATGAGATATTAAGTTAAATGAGATAAATCTAGAATATTAATTTTCTTTATTTTACTAGTAAAATGTTTTATTTCTCCTTACTCCACGCAGAAGCTTTTTCGATTGGGAATGGGAATTACATGGGGCGCACCACTCCCCTATATAAGTAAGGGGTTGGCTAGCTCTTTCGTACATCACAATTTCCAAGAGTTCATAATTCTTATGAAAAATAGAGAGCTTCTCCTAGAGAGTTTTGGGAGAGGGAAAAGGCCAGTCTAGTGACTGGGTTTTTCTAGTAGCTATCCAAGGAGGATTCCGGCGAGGTGCTCGTGTGGATATTGATAGAGTCCGGACACGTTTACAGCTTGCATGCACGACTACTCTCCTGAGACGGTCAAAGCTTCGATCTTATAGATCAGTCAAGGTAATCACCGTCTACTACTTAGCGTGTTTATTGTTTTAAACGGAGTCGATCATGGGATCGGAAATCAATTTTTTAAATTCCGCTACGTGCACTAGTTCATTTCCTAACATGACGGCCTACCCATGGCATTTTTCTTGCATTTTTGTATGAACGTTTTTTTATCCTTTCTTACCGTCTTCAGTTTTCCTGAGGTTGTTAGTAGATGATCATCGTACCCTGTATACCTCTTCCTAGTTAGGGCTTGTGCTTTTTTAGGGTTTACCCTTGATTTTCGAGAAATGGAGGAGTGAGGTGTTGGGTTTGAACGTGTTCGTTCATCTCAGCCCGACATCTGAGTTAATGCAATTACTAATGATCCATCTTGCCCTTTGGTTTTTCAGGATGTCGTCCGAATCTCGTACTGAAAGCGACATGGTGGGCTGAGGTTATGGCTCCGGCGGTGAAGCTGAAGTCAGTGATCTTGAGGCAGAGTCGAGAGGCGCGTGTTCAAGATCTTAAGATAAATTTAGGGAAGCGGAAGGCGCAACCCTCTAGCAAACCTGTTTCGGGGCCTAAAGAAAAGAAGGTGGTCCCAAAATCTCTTACCCCGAGGCCATCCAGGAGTTGGCGGATTATAAGGCTTTTGATAAAGGCGTGGAGAATGGTGGAGAATTTTACTCCCTCTTTGACTGCCCACGACATTTCCACCGATTATCGGTTCATCAATTTCAAGCATAAGGATAAAGTTTGCATCTGTGGGAGAAGCAAGAAGGATTATCTCTGGCTTCACTATGATCGTTTCATAGCCAAGCTCCAACCTTCATTCGACCTTTTGTTGGTATATTTCTTGACGGAAATCAGAGCCACTCCTCATGATCTCGCCTTGGGGGCGGTGAGAGTCGTCATGGCGTATATTGTTTTGAGTCGGTTGTTAGGTTACGAGCCGACCATGGGAGTGTTACTGCATATTTACACCATCTCGAGGTGGGGAGAAAGCGCTCGTAAAATCTATGAGGACAAGAGGTCTGATAGACAATGTGGTTATGACCTTCTTCGAGACTGGGTTGGGTAAAGGCTACCTCAAGTCCTATTACGCCTTAAACCCTCCGACAAACCTCCAAGAGATGTTGAGCATGGCAAGAAAGTATGCCGCGACAGAGCCTGTGCAGGCATCCTCCTCCCACAAGAGCAAGCAAAAGGCTGAGCACACCCTGCCCGAGGATAGCCGTAGGAATCGGGATCAGGACATAAAGAAGCCCGAAAAATCAGAGAGAAAGACTTGACCCCCATTACCGTCTCAGACACGTAAATCATGAATGAGGTAAGGCACGAGCTTCCTAATACATTTCCGATGAAGCAAAATAACCGCCGTGACCCGACCAAATACTGTGAGTATTGATCGGCCTTTTCTAAGTGTCCAATCTCACCGGCAGTGTACCGGGTCAACTGTAGCCTAGAATTGGTGAGTCAAGGTCGTATCCCACAGGGAATCTGGTCGAGTACCAAAGTCGGTCTCGTCCCTAGTTTAGGTCAACACAATAATTGAACGTGGTGACTTGTCAGATCACCGGTTCTACAAACTAAATATACACAAAAGAAAGATTTAAAACTATATAAAAGAGATAGCCGAGCTATGATCCAATCTACTACTCACAAAACCTAGCAAAGTCCCGAGGTATTCTTGATTCACCTAAACGTTCTCGATGTCACAAAGGGTGTCGTTTCCTGGCTCTGAGAATAGACATTATTTCAATAATCTACCCTCCTATGTCGTTCAACAAATCCGACCGGATTTAACTGACCTCACACGGTCTACGATTCATGAAACGCTCGACAAGTCGATACAAAACCTCACAACGAAACCGAGTCTGAACAACTTAGTCGGTTTTACACAGTGATCCTAGAACCCCGGCTCCCGTATCCTCTCGCAAAATACATATGTAAAGACGATACGTGTGATACGTTTATTAAGTAGCTAATTCAACAAACGTGATAAGAATAAGTTCTAGAACTATTGGTAACATCGAGAATCAACAATCAAACATCAAGAACGCCATAAGAACAAGCTTGGGTTCGATTTCAACGATTATCACATAACTCGACTATCGGGCTATTAGCTACTCATTAAATCAACAAAAACAACAAGAAATCAACAATAAAAATAACACAAACAAGATTAAAAGCAAGAGCAAGAAAGGAAAACGAATTACCAAATATATTATGTCGTAGAAAATCGATCCACCGAACGAAATCCCGTCAATAACGCGTCAATCTATCTTCGAGAATCAACGGATTACAACAATCTACAACTAAACTAAGCTAATATACCTATAAATCTAATCTAAGCTAAGAAAAACGCAGAAAAATGATGAAAAACGAGTTGGGGAAGAGGAAGTTGTGATCTAGATCCAAAATGGGGGTATTTATAGTGTTTTATATGTTCTGGACGCTAGGCGTGCGCCTAGGAAAGTGTAGGCGCACGCCTATGATGATAAAAACACGTCATCAAACTTCCGGCCAAATTGATCGCTAGCGCGTGCGCTAGCATTTCTCAAAGCGCGCGCCTAGCACAGCACACCTTTAGAAAAACAGCCATAACTTTGTCTGTAGACCTCCGATTTGAGTGATTCAAGATGTGTTGGAAAGATCATTCAATTGTCTACAACTTTCATGAATATGTCCAGCCCATAAAATTCCTCTAAGTGGGATCAAAATGCAGATAAATGAAAGGTATGGTTGTAGTACCACCGCGTTTTGATCCGTTTGAACGTTTAAGCTTCGGGCATACGTTCCAATCCTCGTATCTCGCCTTCCGGACATCTCAAACACCTAAGTCCTATACAAAATCACAACAAATACCACACATAATCCCTACAGGACACTAGGGTGACCGAGAATGTATTAAAACACCGAAAAATAATGATATTTCCGGACTTTTCGTCCTAGGTCTCGAAATGATAACCAAGGTGTAAAATACATCAAAATACAATCAAATGTCTCCGGAAACATATAAAACGAGGTATAAACGGGGTATAATTACATAGTAAATGATAGCCAATTTGACTCTCATCAAGTATCACAGGGATAAGGATCATACGACTGAAGAATGCAAAATTCTAAAGAAATAAGTGGAGAAACTGATAGCCCGCGGTGATGATACTGGAAATAATCTGGTGTAAATCCGGGTCGTATAATCTAATGGTAATTGGATTAAGACTAAGAAAAACAGAAAAATCATGAACAAGGGGGGTTTTTAGAGATATTTAGACTGAGCTTGAGAATGTTTCTTCTCAAGTTGCCTACGTATCCTGTATATGAATCAGGAATCAAGTCTGCCGTAGTTCTTGTGAACATTTATATAGGGAACATTTATGCCCTAAGCCTGCATAGGCCGTGCCCAATATGGACTCTCTTTCTTATCAAGCAAGAATGCTTAAACCGCGTTTATCCCTTGATTTTAGGAGATAATTACGGATTTCAAATATATAAGATTAAATGATAGGGATCAGAGCCTTAATGGCTTAGAATTTTTTTCCATAAATATCCTTATATAAATGTATGTATCTTCATATGCTCTAGCCGACCTGCGGCGAGCATCCGATGTCAATATGATTAGCTGCGCAGGTCTGCATCCACTTCATCTTTCCGACCGGGGGTGGACTGATGGGTAACCTGACCAGCTTCCCTATTGAGGGTTGAGCTTAGCTCTTAGGCTTATGCTAGGGCTCATAGCCCTAACAAGTATGATCTCAAATATGTTTTCCTTGTTGTTTGGGGTATTTCGTGGATGACACGTGGCATGGGTTAATTCTATCCTCGTCATAAGCTTTCCAGATCTATCTGAGCTCTTGAGGTCAGGTCAGATCTGCTCAAAGTGTTGTTCGGCAAATCATTCGGGCCTTAAAGTTTTGAATAGTCCGTATTGACAGGTGGCAGGGTTTAGTTATGATGCTATCAAAGCCTTTTTCAGAACTTGAGGCGTTTCCCACCCACATCCTATAAAGCAGGTCTATTTTCGAGGATGGGTTGAGGCTTATAGCCCCCTTTCATGTCAACCGTCCTTCACACGTTTCAGATAGATTTAAAAGACGCAAAGTATCTCATTACCCCGACGATTTTTCGAGTAAGTCTTCATTTCCTTTTCCTATTTTAAATTCCGTATTTCTTTCTTCCATTCGCCGATGAGAGCTTCGACCCTTACAAGTGCATATATGGAAGAATCACTCGGATTCGAATCGGACCCGGAGGTGGAGAGACCTCGGGTTGACTTAGGTGCCATTTCTTCCTCTTACATTCCGTTCGGGACGCTTGACCTGAAAACCCGACTCAGAATCCAACTAGCTACCCAACACATTATGGGCAGCTTCGGAAGGGCTTCCGTCCTTGCGAAGCATAGCATAGATTACCTTTGTCAGGAGTATAGTATAAACCGGGAGGTCTTTGCCCATGTACTCCCAGAAGATCCTCGGCCATACGCCTACCACCATCCGGAAGGATTTAGTGCAATATATGAAGGTCAACTGAATGGGGGTTGCGGCTGCTTTGGTGCCCCGCCTTTCTAAAGATTTTACGACGCTATGGGATAGGTCCCACCCAAGTGGCTTCTAATGGAGTTAGGAGCATCATAAGAATCGCCATCTTATGCCGGATGGTCAATGTCTGATTTTCGGTGAACCTGTTTTGGGGTTTTCATCATATACAAAAGAATCCGGGGTCAAGTGGATGGTACATCTTTCCTCGTCGCTCCGGTGTCCAGGCCTATATCGCCGATGGTCCTTCACCGGTCAAAGGGTGGAAAACCCGCTTTTTCTTCGTCCGGTGCGGGGAACGGGCCGAATTGAGCCGATGGGTAAGAGCCGACCTTGATAAGGACGTTGCCCCAGAGATCGTGGATTTCATCGAGGTGCACGCCATTGATGAGAGGATTTTTCACGATCCAAAAACCAAACAATATTTATAATCCACGAAACTCATATACCATGAAACCACTCTCTAACCGGCCAAACACCGGGTCGATCGTAGTAGAATGGCAAAGAGTACGGGGTCGATCCCACGAGGAAATTGGGTCGAATACGAAACCTGTGTTAAAATCGATGAACAAAGAGCACACCAACGGGATAAACGATCGAAGCCCATACTAAACTACGGCACGAAAAAGGGATTTAAAGCATGAACCAACAACAACAAGCAATCCCATCGACAAAAGATCGAAACAATCAAAGCAAAATCGAGAGAAAGCAAATCGACAAAGGAAACTCACAAGATCGACTTCGACATACATTAGATCTGAAAGCCCATGTCCCAAATCGACAAAAGATCCAGTCTTTAATCCCAACCGTGACCCGCGACGCGAAATCCACAAGCAAACGATCGAATACCACGTTCGACTATCATAACAAAACTAAAGATCTAAACTAAAAGCACGGGCCCAAGCCTTGATCCGACTATTTAGATGTCAACCTGCATAACAGCCGCCGGAGCGGCTGGGTTGAGCACCTAAGCCGGCCTCGAGCTCAGTCCATGCCGAAAGAAATGAGGGTGCTTGGCTCTCTCAACTAGAGAGCCCCTTATATAGTGCAAAAATCACGAGTTTGAGCCGTGGGCCGACCAACTCGGCTCGCTTGACCCGTCTTCAGTAAATCATTAAAATCTCCCGTGTGTAGCTCCGAATTGAATGATTCAGGTGCGTCGGAAAGCTCATTCAATTCCCTACGACTTCCATGAAGACGACTTGACCAGAAAATGCTTCCTCGATGGGTCAAAATGCAGCTCAAAGGACCGGACTGGTGGAAATCGAACTCACTGCTTTGCCGCGATGTTTGAGGTGTTTTTATAGTCCAGGGCACTTGTCCGTGCGGATAAAAGGCCATCCGTGCGGATAGTTCATCATTTTCCAGCCGTCCGTGCGGACAAAATGTGTCATCCGTACGGACAACTCTCTCTGTTTTGCCTCAGATTGCTCCATTTCGATGACTCTGCAGATAAACACTTCATAACTTCTTCATCCGACCTCTGATTGGGGTGATTCAAAACCAGCAGAAATATCTTTGAATTATCTACAACTTTCGTGAAGACACCATGACCAGAAAATGTCTTCATAATCGGTCAAAATGCTGATGAAGTGAACATATGGTGAAAGCAACAACTATTTCTCTTCCTTTTCTTATTCTTTCTTCTTCCTTGGCTCATTCTTGCACCTTGATCACACTTATCATCATACTTCTCGCCTTTCGGGCTCTCGAGACACCCTAGTCCTACATCAATATGAAAACAAAAAGCAAACGCATAACCCCGCAAACTACGGGTGCTCGGGAAAAACGAGTATAAAATGCTAAAATAAGGTCGAGTTTACGGAAAACGCGATCCACTCGCCGCGTGCAATAAAACCTCATTTAATACTCAAAATAGGGTCTAAACTCACCCAAACATGCCGTAAATATGATAATCGTAATGAATCAGCATGTAAAAATATCTTGTAAAGTTGGTTCCTATCATGTATGTTGGAGTAATTAACCAATATATGCACCTACACAACTAGTAGACACCGAATGGAGATGTTAGTTGTGGGACGAGGGTAAGAAGAACGGAAGGTAGAATTGACCCTAGCGGAATTCGGTTTCGTATCCGGGGAGTTTTGCATCCAAGTTTTTATCTTGTCAAGTCATTAGGTTTAAGGTGCTTAAACCAAGGAGGAGACAAGTGTGGTTTCAATCACTCGTATGAGGGGAGATCACTCGTTTAGGAATGCACCATTCACACAATATAGCACTAATGGAAGGCGGTTGGTTGATCAATTCTAAGTAATCGAGGGGAGATAACTTGAACTATGAATCATCTTGGCTAGATTCTTTTATCGTTTGAACAACTTTTGTAGTTAATTAGTCTTATTTAATCGACTTGCGATTCGGATCAAGATAATAATAACTAATTAGTGTTTAACCTACAATTCCCTTGGGATACGACCTTGACTACCGTATTAGACTGCAATCGACCCGGTACACTGCCGGTTAGATTTGAACTCTAGGAAAGTTTGCATCAATAAGTACTTCGAGGAATGACCTCTAGATACTTTGGAAGTGCTTTTGTTGATGTTATTATATTTCATTTAGGTAATAGTTTAAGCTATCTCGTTTTGTAGAGCCGTTGAACCTTGTAAAGTGATGTATTTGTGGACTATCGTTGAACACTTAGACTTTAAATGTTGTAATGGACTCAACATTTGGTTTTCCAATTCTACCCCTAGTTATGTATGTTTTCCCGAGTTGATTTAATTTTCGCAATTATACTCTGATGACGTATTTGTAAGGCTTACGTATATAATTTGGTATAAATACGAGTTATATACGTGCCGGACGTTCATTTCCGGATAATGACTCGGTGTCTGAAAACGGGGCGTCACATTATCCCTATATGATAATCTTTATACATAGTATCTTATATAAGGCACACAATGCAAGGTATCTTTATGAAGATCATCATATGTGGATACTATTTATCCCCCAATCGTATGCCCCTTCCCATCCCCATATGTTCATGGGTTCGAGCTGTGAAAAATAGTATCTTATATTTCTCGATAATGTCCGTATGCCCCTTGCCATCCCCATATGTTCATGGGTTCGAGCTGTGAAAAATAGTATCTTATATTTCTCTATAAGGTACGTGAAGTTAGTTGTGGTGCGACTGGATGTTCATGGGTTCGAGCCGTGGAAATAGAGTTGTTAAGGGTGAATTTATACGATTTATAACGCTATATTCTATGGTATTTTCCCCCGTATTTGTATTAATTTGCATGAGAAACGAGTGTTTAACGGAAATATTGAGTAAATGAGGTTTTAAATAAGTTATCCGCAATATTGGTTGATTTTGGTGCTTTAATTATGATTTTATGATTATTTGGACATTATTACATTTTGCGATGTTTTTATGTGTTATAGATACATGTTTGAGGCTCAAGAGATGATCAAAAGTTGATTAAGTTCGAGTTAATTGATGATAAAAGAGATAATGAAGGAATGAGATAGAGGAAAAGGAGATAAAGATCAAGAAGTCAAAATTCGATCCAGCTGAACGAGCGTCCAGGTCTAGTCCAGAGTGGACGGGCGTTTGATAGAGCAGACGGGCATCCAGTGGTGCGATTTTGATACAGAGAGTTTGGACGCTGTACGAACGGGCGTCTGAAGCAGTCCAGATCTGTCTAGACGGGCGTTCACTAGAGCGGACGAGCGTCCGTCGGCCGACTTAGTGAAACCGACTCAAAACTCTATATATAGCAGCTGTTTTCTCCACATAGGAGGGACCATATATTCATTATTCGAAACCCTAAACCTAGGGGCGGCTTTAGGCTGCGTTTTTCTTCCTTTTATTCCAGCTTTATGCACTTTAGATCTAGATTAAATTAGCTACTTTTTATGCACTGTTTCTGCGATTTTGAGTTGCTGAGGATGTTCAGAAGCTAAAAGCTTCATCAAACGAGTATTGTGAAGCCATCCAACAACTGTTGATTTCGTTTTCATCGATTGTACTGTGAGTTTTTATTAAAGGTTGTTTCTTTATTCATGTTTACTATGTTTAATTGCTCTTATATCGGAAGATATGCATGTGTCAATTGTTTATTGTTGATGGAAATCTTTATAAACCTTAGATCACCATGAATAGGAATAGTATTTGAATCTATCTTAACGGAAGTTAATAGGTTTAATTGCTAGATTATAAACATAAAGTTTACACCTTTGGTTAGAAAACGCGTTAATCTTGCATTGGAAGATAATGGATTAATAGATGAACTTTCTAAGGAATTAGGGTTCATGTTTAGATAAGGTAAATCACAACTTAGATAAAAACCACAATATAATCGAGGTTCGTTATACATTTAATTCAAATCCTTAAAAACTTGAATTTGTTTAGTTAGTTTACTTTCATTTGCATCTTAGATTAGTTTAGTTAAAGGTTCGCAACCCGTATTCTTCCTAGCTTTGGACTATATCCTCTGTCTAGTTTTATTTTCAGTTTTGTTCTGTTTTATTCGCTGTTTAGATTAGTTTCGTGACATAGTTTAGGTTAGACAAAAACTAGGAATCACAATTGTTTAGTTCCCCGTAAGATCGACCCGGCATTAACCACTATTACTACGATCCTTATACTTGAGGTTAACCGGATTATTACTTGTTTGTTTTGTGTTAATAAAATCCGTGACAAGTTTTTGGCGCCGTTGCCGGGGAACCGGACGGTTGCCTAGTTTTTGTTTTTCGTTTTTTCTGTTTTTCTGTGTTTTAAATTCCTGTTTTAGTTAGGTTTTTAGTTGGAATTTTAGGTTTTTAGGGTTAGTTTACTAAGGGTTAGGGTTCACGGTTTTGTTCCTTCTTTTGTGATTAGTTCTCCCCTCCATCTCTTCTCTCTGTTTCTAATTCTGTTCTAATTTTCCCGCTACCAAACGGGCGTCTGGGATCTTGGACGCCCGTCCGCTGGAAAACTTTAAATCATGTATCGTTTTCACCACTTAGACGAGCGTCCATAAAATTGGGACGCCCGTTCAAGTTTCCTGAAGATCTGACGATCGTTTGGGCACCCGAACGCCCGTCCAGTCTGAAAGTTGGGCAGACGCCCGTCCAAACCTTTGGACGCCCGTCTGTTTCATCTTTTTCCTTAATAATCCTAATTCCTTTCCTTTCCTTTCTTTTCTTTTCTTTTCTTAGGTTTTAATTTTTAGTCTAGGCTTTTAGAAAATAGAAGACATAGTATCCAAGCATGCAGCTCAGTGTGCTTCTCATCGTTCTTCTGTTGATCCTCGTGGGTCGGGTGCTGCTCTAGCACCAAGGCAAAGTTCACCTCCCTTATCTTAAATTTTTCCATGTGCTTTTTTTGGTTTTCAAAATTGCTCAAGTGTAAACGGATCGTAATATATAATACATGCAAAAAAGTTTCATATTTTGTAAGTATCTTATGATTTATTTGCAAATTTGCCCCAACGTCAGTTTGGAAGGGTTACACGGGCAGGTCAAGAAGCATGTGATTTATGGCCCTAAAGACCCGCTCCTATGGTAACTAATAATGAGGGCTTAGTTATCGAGGTTGTAGTTCATAAGAATCTAGTAAAACGAATCTGCGTGGACACTAGGAGCGCCGTTAATGTCCTATACTATTCGGCCTTCCAGTCAATGAAACTAAAAGATTCAGAATTAACGCCCGTGTCCGCACCGCTTTTTGGATTTGCAGGGCCTCCAGTTCATCCCATGGAGATGATAAAGCGTGTCGCAACATTTGGTAAAGAACCCAGGAGCAAGATGCTGATGGTTAACTATGTAGTGGTCAAAGCTCCGTCAGCCTATAACATTATCATGGGAAGACCAGCGTTGATCGAGCTCCGAGCTGTGATTTCTCCGTCGCACATTAGCCTAAAATTTCCCACTATTGAGGGTTCAATGGAAATCAAGGGAGATGTTGAGGCGGCAAGGAGCTTCTACACAACAATGATCAACATGAAGGGAGTTGAGATGGACCAAGCCGGAACGAGTTACAAGAAGTGATGATCTGCTTTATGTTCTTGTTTCTTTGAGACTTTTGGTATTTTGTTTCTTTTACTCATGGATTTTTTTAATAAGTTTGCACTTGGCGGGTGCTTTTTATGCGGATTATAATTTTTAGTTTATTATTTTATGCAATAGCCTTTATTTAGATTTGCAGAAACATCAAGGCGATAAAGTTCGTAAAGAACAAATTTTATCAAGTCTGCAGGATGTACCAATTGAGCTCCGCAGGACGGGCTCGGTCTAAATTTTATCAAGTCCGCAGGACGGACCAATTGAGATCCACAGGGTGGACTCCGTCTAAATGTTATTAAGTCCGTAGGACGGACCAACTGAGATCCGCAGGACGGGCTCGGTCTAAATTTTTTCAAGTCCGTAGGACGGACCAACTGAGATCCGTAGGACAGACTCAATCTAAATGTTATTAAGTCCACAGGATGGACCAGCTGAGATCCACAGGACGGACTCAGTCTGAATTTTATTAAGTCCGCAGGATGGACCAACTGAGATCCGTATGACGGGTTCGGTCTAAATTTTATCAAGTCCGCAGGACGGACCAACTGAGATCTACAAGATGGACTCAGTCTAAATATTATTAAGTCCACAGGGCGGACCAACCGAGATCCGCAGGATGGACTCAGTCTAAATTTTATTAAGTCCGCAGGACGGACCAACTGAGATCCGCAGGACGGATTCAGTTCAAAATTTTCAAGTCCACAGGATGGACAACTGGAGTTTTGTAGGTTAGACCCAATAAAGTTTTTAAAGAACAAATGTTATTAAGTCCACATGACGGACCAACTGAGCTCTGCAGGTTGGACTCAGTCCAAAATTCCTTGAGTCCGCAGGACGGACCAACTGAGATCTGTCCATAACCTCATCCAATCTTCCCTCCATTATAGTAGTGTCAATGTCTCTTATCAAATCCTAACAATCTTCATAATCATGCCCTATATCCTTGTGGTAGGCATATAATTTACTCTGGTCCTTTCTTTCCGGAGGGCCTCTCATTGGCGGCGGAACTTGAGCTATGCCTTTCCTTTCCATGACTGCGAGCACTTGCTCGCGTGATCAATTTAAGGGGATAAAATCTCTCCCTTGCAAATCACCTTTCTTTCCCAACCGATCTGTGATTAGGGAGGTCATGCGGTCCTAGACCGCCGTTCTTTTCCTGCCAAACTTATCCTCTATCTTCTCTCTCTTGGACTCTCCTTTCTCTGACTCTCGTTTCAGCTTATTCGCTTCTTCACCTTGACAATGCTTGTACGCCGTGTCCATGCATTCCTCCACAGACCTGGGGAGTTTGCTGTTCATCTTAGCATGCAACCTCCATTCCCGCAGTCTAGCTACAAACGAGGCAATCAACAGGGGATCATATGCGTCCTTAACTTGTACAGATTCTTCATTAAACCTCTTTAGGTACTTGAGGGCAGATCCCTCTTTCTTTTGTTTGATTATGAGCAGGTGGGTGACGTTTCTTTGGAACGGCTTAGCTATGATGAAAGCATTAAGGAACATCCTACCCAATTCTGAAAACTTAGAAACCGACTTTGGTGGAAGCCTCCGAAACCATTCACAGGCCCTGCCCGCCAACAATGTAGGGAAAGCTTTGCACTTCATCTCATCGGAAGCGTTAAACAGGCACATCTGTATAATGTACTGAAAAAGGTGACCCGACAGGTCCTTGGAACCATCATATGGATTCAATTTTTGGGAACCTTGAACCCGGCGGGTCGATCATAATTATCTATTTGTTTTGTGAAGGGTGAAGTGAAAGAAAACTCGTCAGACTTTTTACCCATCATGGCATTGATTTCTGCCCGAGCTGTTTCCCACCCGGGCATCCAATGGCTTATTTCACGTTTTCGAGATTGATGCCTCTTTATCTTGCTTGCTCTTCCCTTGATTAGATGGGGTTTCCCCTCCCGTATTTTCCTTTGTATCACCATCTCTGGGTTGTACTGCCTGGAGGATAGCATGTCTAGTGGTGGGATCCATAGCCGCTAACTGATCGACAAGAGCTTGTTGTGCTGAATCCAAGGAAACCTCCTCGGTTTGTTGTGTTTGACTCTCAGAAGCAGGATTCTCCTCTTCCTCGTTACTGTCGTTCTGACCATTATAGGTGTTTTCAACGGCCTTCTGCGTACGTGTTTTGGCCATTGATGCAATTAGGATGAATCTCGAACAATTACCAGTAGAAGGACCCTCCTTCAAGCGCTGAATGATGATGCTGAAAATCGTCGGGTGTAAATCCGGGCCGTATAATCTAATGGTAATTGGATTAAGACTAAGAAAAACAGAAATCATATGAACAAGGGATGTTTTTAGGGATATTTTGACTGAGCCTGTGAATGCTTCTTCTCAAGTTGCCTACGTATCATGTATATGAATCAGGAATCAAGTCTGCCGTAGTTCTTGTGAACGTTTATATAGGAAACACTTATGCCTAGGCCTGCATGTGCGGTGCCCAATATGGACTCTCTTTCGTATCATGCAAGAATGCTTAAACTGCGTTTATTCCTTGATTTTAAGAGATAATTACGGATTTCAAATATAAGATGAAATGATAGGGATCAGAGCCTTAATGGCTTAAGATTCTTTCCATAATAAATTTATGTATCTTCATACGTTCTAGCCGACCTGCGGCGAGCATCCGAGGTCAATATGACCAAGCTGCACAGGTCTGTCTCCACTTCGTCTCTAACCGACCTGCGGTGGACTGATGGGTAACCTGACCAGCTTCCCTCTTAAGGGTTGAGCTTAGCCCTTAGGCTGATACTGGGGCTCATAGCCCTAACAAGTAGGATATCAAATATATTTTCCTTGCTGTTTGGGGTGTTTCGTGGATGACACGTGGCATGAGTTAATTCTATCCTCGTCACGCGGCATGTTAAATCACTTTTTTTTAGGTACATATTAAATCACTTATAAATAGCAGATATCCACATATAAACACCGTTACCGCCTCCGTGATATTTATGAAGATATCAATAATCAGGACATAACACTGCTACCTGTTTTTATTTATTTATATATTTTAATTAATTTATTTGACATAAGGCATAAAATAGTTATCAAACGACAACGTGAATGTCCTCGTGATTGGGTTGAAGCAAACATTGTCACATGAGAAGGGTCAAGAACCTTGTCCGACCAGATATATGGTTGAGGTCTTATCGGAGACCCTTGTCCCCTAGTACAAAAACAATGTGTATGTCTCTGCTCGTGGCTGTTGTATAAGGCCGATGAACTCACTCGTAGATATCTTAAATGATTATATCCTAACATGTGTATTTTATCCAAGTTTTTAAAGAACTATAAAACCAAGATGAAATGTTTGAGTCTAATACATAATGTTGATTTTTTATTTTCAATGCCCCGTTTTGCATATTGCTATAAAAGCAAGGTTTCAAATATACTACCTCCTGGCCTAAAATATAAATTAGGTATATGAATTGCATATTGCTATAAAAGCAAGTGAGCTTATACATATCATTATGTATCTCTATCTCTACCTATATATTAAAGGGGAAGGGGGATTCTTTGGAAACCGCCACGTCAGTCTCTTTTGCTGAAAAATGGGCTTGCAATAGATGACTCACCCTTTCAAAAAAAAAAAAAAAAAAAGATAACTCAGGCTGCCACATGTCCTTCCCATCGGCTGAATTAAATAAAACAAATATCGAATAATCTATTCTCATTCTTATCTTGACTTTGTTTCAAAAAAATCGATTTTACAGCTCTTATGCTTTGGAGAACAAAACGGACCAGAGTGAATTTCGATTATCCGGCGGCTAGATGCTTCAACCGGTGGATTTGGGATATTTCACATCACAATCTTTACAGCTGTTGCGCTTTGGAAATGGAATGTGCTGGCCGGTTCTCGATTATCCGGCGGTCTCCTTCTTTGCCCGATGGAATTTGGGGAAATTTCGGTAGGTGAGGCGATTCACGTCGTTTCAGGGTCATTCGAGGCCTGTATAGGTAGATATCATCATTATAATTACTACCTTAATTATCTATTGTGTCAAAGAATTCGAGATTAACATCCTTTGGACCGGTTATGCAACTTCTAAATAGTTTTAAATCGTCCTCGGTTGTTATTAGATTCTCATGCTTTTAATGAAGCTTCGCCTTCAGGTAACTTTCGTTGCCTCTTCTCTTTTCCTGCAATTTTAGATTTTGAGTACATGTATGTTTGGAGTATAGTTAATGCTAATTTTTTTGGGGCCCCTAATTTTTTTTTATAGGATTTCACTATTGTAGTAATATATTGTTGCTTTTATTTTATACCTTCAGCTAACCGTGCATGTGCTCTTCAAATTCTATATTTGCTTCTTGTTATTGTTACTTGGTTTAGGAGTGTTCATACATCATTCTCATTCCTTATGGGCAACATAAAAGCGCACATTACATTTTCCCCTTATTAAATTGTGAACTATGTTGTTTTATTGCATTGTTTATGACAGTATAATGTTTAGGTATATTTACTTCTTGAAATCCTTACTGAACATCATGGCTGCGGTTACTGAGTGTCAATGAACTCAATTTATGCATGTATAAGTGTTTGTTGTCCGTACCGATCATCATGGCTCCAGGTAGTGAATATGCATGTACTTAGCTTATGCATGTAAGAGTTTAAGAATTATGGCTCAACTTATGCATGTAAGTGTTTAGGTCTTAAGGCTCAAATTATGCATGTAGGTCTTTAAGATCTCAGGAATTTGATGCATGTAGTACTTTAATATTCCATGTGTGAGTTTCAACGCTGCTTGCCTGATGTTTTTTTAGTGTTTCTGTTGGACTTTGTGTGGATGTGCTCATGTTTAATTTATGTTACAATCAAGCATTTACTTTCTTACTTTTGAATCTGCTTATTTCTTTTGTTAGCATTAGCAAATCTGATGGCTAACCACTTTGCACTTACACTACAGTTAGTCTGCTCCAACTGTTGTATCTCTTCTGTTTTGTGGTTGATGTTTAGGCATAAAAAGTACAACCTTCTGATTATTTTGTCTTCCTCCTTGATGATTTAAATTTAACAAGTTGTTTCTTGTTAATCCGGCGGTAATTGATGACATCTTGTTAATGGTTATATAAATGTTATGCCCTTATTTATTACATTCTTCTACTTTTCTATTTTGTATCTCATTTTCCTATTGAATGTGAAATTTAACTTCTCCCTTTTGCAGAGATAACATCAGTAGTAATTGTCTGTCAAGTTATATGCAAGCAGCAGAATCTGCAAGAGTCAATGATGTTGCAGATATTTTCTAAATTCAAGCCGTAGTAACTTGGTTTCTTATTCAATGCTCTCTCTAAGTCATCAGTTATTTTACACAGCCAATGCAGAAACATTCACTAAGATCATCAACAGCCCATAATTTTGGATCCTGGAATAATTCTTTTCAGTTTCTGACCCATTAGGTGAATTTAAACTTGGTTAATTACAGTTTACTTTGCCGGAAAGTACACACCTCTCATGGAGACTGGAAAAAAAAAGGTAATGGTTCTCGTGGTTCATGAGTTGTCCTGATAATTTCACCTATGTTCTGTGTGCTAGAAACATTTCATTTTTTCCCTTTATATTAATTTGTATAACTGATGGTTGGATAATCTTATGAGTTTACATTGTTTCTCTATTCAGATGCAAGTTTCTCGTGGTTAGCAGTTATGGCATCATTTATTAGTAGGCAGACTTGTTTTTAGTGAACCGTGGGTTCATTTTTATGTTTTGTATAGCATTATTGATAATCTGACATTGGTTTGCATTTGGTTCTGCAAACATGATGCTCTCATTCAGGATATCTTGCTTTGGATTGAAGATGACATCGTATCTGTATAAAGTAGTGTCCGCTGACACATTCCATTCATGAAATGCAGCTGCCGTACTGGAGTTCTTCTGAATGATGACTGGGACATCGGCTAATATGTTTTCTCCGGAGGCAGAAAAATTAACAAAGTTTACGGGGGCGGAACTTAAGGAGGCAGCTAATAAGGTTTTTGCCTTATTTTTAAGCTAATGCTGTCTGCTAATACCATGTTTATTGTGTTTTGCTGCTGCACATGTTTCAAAGACAAATCACTGACCGTGTTTGTTTTAGGTTCTTAATTATTTAACTTAAATTTACACCATGTATATGTGTCGTTTTGTCTTCCTTGCGTAGAGTGCTCCTTTGAACGATGAAATTGAAAAAAGAATGAAAAAAGAATCAAAAGGTGTCTGCTGATAAACCTGATGCAGTCTGGCCACCACCTTCTCCAATAACTGATCTTGAAAACACACCATTCACAGGTTCTGAAATTCAGCAAAGCACAGGGAAGAAGGTTAAAGGGAAGGAGACTGAAAACATGTGATCTGCGAAGTCGTTAGTAATCCAGCCATATGGAACCTTGGTAATAATGAATGTGTTGTAGACTCTTGTGCTCTAATAACAGAAAAGGGTTAGTTACATATTAGAACCATTAGCTTTTAAGTACAGGAAAGCTAATGGCTTTATAATATGAAAACTACATCCCTTACACGGGTTAGTTATGTTCCCTACTTTGGCTTCTTGCCCAACAACTATCATATGTAACAATTGGGCATCTTGCTTCTAGAAAGTACGTGTTTTGGTTTGTATTTTGTAATAACTTTTGTAATGCACTCAAAGGTCTTTGTAATATTAATGGTTGGCTATGTTATTGGTACGCTTGTTTTTGTTTCTATCATAGATCATATCATATCACTATTATTGTTAAACGTTATGCTCCCCTTTGTTGTGATGAATTTTCATGGTGTCAAGTGTTTCTTTGCTGCTCACTATTGGCTGTTGAGGTTTTTGTTGTTGCTATGATTTTGGGAAGCACTCTTCATACACTATAAAAAGTGAAAACAAGTGGCGTCTAAACTGGGTTGTTATCGTGGTTTTGAGAGGTTTATGGAAGCTGTGTTTGTTGGTTTCTTTTTTCCTCCCCCTGCAGTTGTTTATTGACAAGCAACTACTTCCATAGAGTTGATCGATATATGGTGACGGAATCCAATTGATATGTTGTGCAAGTAGCAGCGATATTTATTGGAAATTTAACAGCTGCATACTTCACAGCTTCTAATCCTTTGGATATAATGCTTCAATGGGCAGCCATGCCTTGCATGGCTTTCATTGCCCTAGTTATATCTATTAAGAGCTAAGGGGCTCTCTCCACATGATAGGGGTATTTAAAGCCATTAAAGGCTGCCAAACCAGTGTAAAGACTATTAGACTGAATATTGTTATACAATGGACAATAGAATTGTTACATGTACAATGGATAATAGACCGAAAATATGCAATTATACATACCTATGTAGGTCTTAGGCAGAGGAAAATGACATTTTTCTGCTGTCAACCGGTAGCAAGGCAGCATCCAAGCTCCTTTATCCGTTAAAGCAAAGAAACCAACGGTTAATCGGCTGTGGCCTACGATTTTTGACATCAACATGGGTAAAGTCTCCCAATTTTGGTACAATTTCTTTGATTGATAGAAAATTTTCATCGGTTGAAAAGATTTTAGGGCGGCGGTACTGAGAATCCCCCTTGAAATGACATGAATCGGCTGATGTACGGGCAAGTCGCCTTATATTCCACCGGATAAACCAAAAAAATGCCGGATAGGGAAACCTCTGGCTCCTTTCCGGTCTTCAAAGGAAGCAGCTTTAAATTTATTTTTTTTAACAAATGAGATCGGAAATAACCTTTGACAAACCTGGTACGTGGCAAACACATAATGCACCAAATTGACATACGTGTACACACCTCCGGCTTTTTCCCTTCCTTTTAATATATATACTAGTGGCATTTAACACCGTGCAAGGCACGGTGACGCCCAATACATCACGCCAACATCTGTATATACACACACATTACATGAACGATTTGTAGGATATTAAAATATATACATAATACTTTCAGTATAACTGTTGGTGTTAAGTAACATATAATTAATTAGTTAGTCGAAAATATACATGGTGTTCTTCTAAAAAAAAAAATACATGGTGTTAAAGCTATATATCTTTATATTTGATAAATTGCCATGCTGGTACATTGACGCTTCCCAATTTTCAACAAGAAAACTCAGGTGTACACCATTATATATTTGCATATCGTGTTTCTTTTGTGTACAACTACAATACTGGATAATTCATTTCCGCTTTACCCATGAAAGGCCTATCAAAGTAGTTCAAGAGGCAAGCCACTTTTTTTGTTGTTATGCTTTCTAAAGTATCTATTTTGAGGGTACTACAAGGGAGAAATCTTTGTGAGCAGCCTAAAGAGAAACTTTCTTTTTATCACATTTTTCTTTCCATTTCTTAATTTTAGATAACCTTTCCGCTTGGCTGTTGTTTAATTTATTGGATGTGAAAATATTGAGTAGAGAACTTCCTCCCACGACAACACATAAAGAAGACATACCAATATCAATTTCATTCATACCACTGTCATGCATATCCAATGAGGCTATACTAAGTGTTTGTTTACTTACTTGACTGTATAATTTCCCTCTGTTCTCATTTTTTCCTTTGCATTTCTTCTCCTTCCATCTAGAAATCGCCATTCTTTTTTCTTTCTTTGTATGCGTATGCTCTATTGATGTAGCTGAACTTGAAAGGAGGTAAATTTAAGTTACTACTTGAGATAGCTGTGATCATACATTTCCATAGGGCAATGAAGTCATTGAGCATGGGCTAATACAATGAACAAACTTCTTTCTTCTTCCTTGTAATGAAGACCACCAACACTGCACGTAGAAAACAATCAACAAATTTCTTATTCATGTGGTTCTTGTTCTGCAAAAATATGATACTCAACAGTGTTAATGTGCTGCTTAAAGTATGCTTAAACTTGGTAAAGCACACATAATCTTAAACAAATTCTGACATTTCTTTTTATTGCACAGTGTATTCTAATTTGTTTAAGAACTGGTATATAAATAACAGAATTTATGATTGAACAGAAGCATATGCATGTCACATTTTTTAGGCACGGTAAATAGTAAGGAAAACACTTGATTGACTTAGGATGACATAAAGACTTGCAAGCAACCACAGAACCTGCCAAATTTATGTATGGAGCAAAGGTAGACATGATAAACACAAAAGCAACACAAATTCTGCAAGGCATCAACAACTGTCTATTGCAATAAACAATGGGGCAACCAACTTATGTAAAGAACATAAAGATATATTATGCTATCATCCAAACCAAGCCAAACAAATCTAAGTAGAAAATCTTTTCCTATTACGCTATCCAATACATAAAATTTTACTGAACTAACCATCCATTATGTTTATTTTATAAGTCATGAAAACAGAGAACGTATGACTATTAATCAAATAATGACAGAAGGAAAAAAAAATTCAATAACAAATTGAGCGAAATTATTACTTAGAGCAATCATAATGGTGTGCTCCATAGTAGCAATCCATTCCAACAGAATTAGTCCAAATGTCTCTTTTTTTTTAATTGAATATCGATTGTAGAAAGAACGTGTATAAGGAAGTTGTTGAAAATACACCACCATCCGATTCTTCCAATTTTTCCTAGAATTAATAAAAATAATAATAAGAAATTAATATTGCATTTCTTTTAGCAATAAAATAAAACATATGGAAAATTGCTGTAAGAATTTACAGTCAACAAATTAAAACACTTCAAAGATCAGCAACAACTTATGATAAATAATCAAAAATACAAATTAGAACCCTTTTCCTTCACTCGAAGCACTCACTATTTTTCAATACATATGATAAATAAATCAAGAAAAATGCATTTCTTTTATAATGAAAATCAAATTGGAATTTCACTAAAAAAAATTCACAGCAGTGGAAACTGAGACGGAGGGGATGAACGCCATTGTGTGCAGCGGCCTGAAGAGGGAAATGGAACGTTCGGCACGGCATCTTGTTTCACAGATTTCGTACTTTTAAAGTTCAAACCACAAGCAAGAAATGACAACAACAGCTCTTAAATGTGTAATAGATGACCCTTTAGAACCTTCTTGAAATTGAGGTACCAGGCTTTTAATCAATTATACAAGCCAAATTGGTCAAACGTTCTAGCTCCATTTCCATACCATGCTCACAATTCCAAAATGATTAAAGTAATCTTGCAGACTAAATTTCAGATCATTTAATAGTATATATCAACTGCTCCTCCTAAGATGCAACCAAGCACGACTCAGAACTTGTAATATAAATCAATGGACGTTACCATCTTGCCTTTCCAAATATCTTACCTGTTTCCACTGCATATCAATGCAGCTCAAACAGCATCCACATTCTCGTAGTCATCTATATATAATATATGGAGGAGTGAATTTAACCCAATTACTCAATTGACCCGCTCCAAACCCGAAAAAGACCCGGTTACAAACTATTCCAGACTCTATCAAACTATTCCAGACATCCAATCCCGGAAATATCTCACTCATTAATGCTAAAATTTCGTACATTCAATCCTGGAAATCTCTCAAATCCTTTTCACTTTTCTATCATTATCTTTAATTTAATTAGAATTCAAACACCTCTAAAAAAAAAATCAAACCCTAGATAAATTCATTGAAGCACCCTCCTTTTTTTAATTTCGCGTTATCCTACTATACATTTCAAATATGCCGTTCACAGAAGAGCAGGCCCTGTCAAATATAAATTCTTTTTTTGGAATCCTCATTTGCAGCAAACTCTTGACGGAATTGGAAGAGAAGCAACAGAATTCGGTAGTTTTCTATTATTATGCTTGCTTGACTTCATCTATGTTTGAGTTGTGGCTTGAGTTTACGGATATGAACATAAGGGCGTTAATCAGACATAGATATGTTCTTCTTATGATCTTTCTAATGTTTGATCCTCCATTTCCTTTGTTTTGATTTTGATTTTGGATTTCTCAAAGAAATCTCATGCACAGCGGTGCTGTAGTTTCCCAACCTTTGAATACATATTGATGGTTTTCACAATTGTCTTCTCATATAGAGAACGGAATCGCATTGAAGAAAGAGGAAGAGAAGAACCACAAAACAACATCAAACTTAGAGAAAATTCTGAAGAACGGAGTTGCCTTGCCGAGCCGATTCCTCACCTTCCTTAAGGAGTAAGGGCTCTCTTTGGTTTAGTATTTTTATATTTTATTTCTTTATTGCGTTATAGAATTGCGTTTTGCTTGATTACATACTTACATTTGTTTGGTTACATAAGAAGTTCTTTTTAGGCTCTTAACAATACTGGATTTTATCTCAATTATGTCTGTGTATGTATATTTTGTGGTGTTAGATGGTGCATATATTTTCTACTTTTACGGTTTTGACAAATCAGCTATTGATATCCAACCCACTTTGTGTTTTTGTGCTAATTTTTTTATTAGTTTGTGGTTTTTGCAGGGTTTATGAATTTTTTAGAAATTTGTTTTGTGGCCGAGAGTTGAAGCAGTTTCTTTGTATATATACGTTAATGAAATCATCTACTGCTCAATTCTGCTCAGTCTTGGGAAATGATTGTCCAGCCGCATATCGGTTGGATGGTTTATGAGTTTTTGTAAATTTTATGGCTTAAACCACTGTTTATGCCTCTTTGCATAAGCTACTGTTTATTTTTGCATCAAACCAAAAGACAGTGTTTGCTTTTCGGCGCTTCGGTAGTGTTTAGTCTTATTTTAGTAGCTCCCTTCTTTGAATGCTAATTTGTTTATTGTTGGTGAATAACCTTCTGTTATTTTACCAATTTTAACATTCAAGAACTTTTAGGGAAGAAAGAGGTAGATGAAAGGTAAGCTAAGTCGGATCGAAAGGAAGGAGAAGAAGACATATGATTCTGCTATGCTTGCCGGTATGGATTTGAAACCTGATACATTTCATTATTGTGAACATAAACAGCTTCTGCGGGTTCGTTATTATGCTTTTAAACAAATTTCCTAATCCGTGTATTAATTATGCATATAAACAATTTCCCTATTTTGGGTGTATAATTGTTCTTTTGTAGGTGTGACAAACAACTTCCTATTATGTGTTTGATTATCACGCCATTGAGATTATCAAGTTAGTGTGAAGTATACACATTTAGAAGTGCTTTATCAAGTAGCATGTATGTAGAAATGGACTAAAAGCACATGCGATAGATTACAAGTTCAACAATTATCTCCAAGACATCAATGTGTTTGATAATGAATTGGTCTCAATGGACACCGAGGAAGATGAAATATATGCTTCACTAAATGCATCTTCATGTTAGCTTCACATGACATGATGGTGATTTTCTTAAAACTATATAATGATTTACTTATAAAACTAATTACTTGCCAGCCTATCCATGATTGTGATTTTTTTTTAAAAACTATATAATGATTTATTTATTAGACTGCCAGCCTATCCGAATTGTCTTTTGTTTGCTTACAATTTGGAAAGAGATTATGATGTACTTTGGCTGGAAATTGCAGATGAGTTTATATTTGTGTATGAACATCGTTTCAAGGAAGTAAATCTCACGAGGTACCCTTTAATCTCCCATCAATTTTGTTTTGCTTCGTTATGTTCTTTTAGTTTTGTTGCTTAGATTTTTTTACCAGTATAAGTGTAAAAAACCCGTGTATCTTTTTAGATGTTGTACTCTTGCATGTTTGTAGTATAAGTGTAGCTTTATACATAGTTGAAGACACTTGGAGTATCTACTCATGCTGAAAATAGAGGTATGTCTTAAATCCCGCTCTCTTCAGCTTCCTTTCTTTATTGAACAACTCGATAAATTTAAATTTTGCTCATTCGGGGATTTAAATTTTGCTCATTCGGTTTATTTATTCTCCTATTTGTGTCTAACCTAATATTTGTTTATTTGTGTATGTTGCCATGCATTCAAACCCTTAGCCGAAGAATGTGGGAACCAAGATTCAAGGTACATGGTATTTGGATCTAACAGACAAGAAGAATTCTTAGGGATGATGTCAAATTTTGAGATTATAGGGTTACAAATATTAAACTTTTATGAAATCTATAACTGTGATTCAAATTTGAAGAGGATAAATATTGGTCATTTGTGGACTTACATTGAACCGGAAAGTTGAGTGGCAATTATATTTATTTTTTTCGAGAGATTTCATGGTGTAACGTACGTAAAAAGTTGTACCAAATGGTATAGATTATAGCCTTTCATTTTTACTCTCTTACACATAATACATTTTTATCGTATGTGAGATGTAAGAAATAAAAGGTTGTAATCTCACTTGATATACAATGGTTGTGTTGTAAAATTTGTCATTTCTCAAATGTGGATTGATGTTACGGGGTTCATTAACAAATCTCAGGCGAAGTGTGACATTTTCTTTTGCATTGTTTTAGTTACAAAACCTCTTTTCCGTACAACACATCTCTGCATTAAGAATTATTCTGGCTATATGGTTGATTGATATTGCATGTTTTCATTTTTTTTCCATATTTTTGTGCACACTTTTTGGGGGGAGGGGGGCGGTGGAGGGGAGGGGGGTAGGGATTTTTTTTATCAGGGCAGGGATGGGGATTCGAATCCGGTCAATACCAGGAAGTGCAATGAAATTTACCACAGTTTACAAAGGGCCGGACCCGACATGAACAAGCCCAAGGGGGGGGGGGGGGGGGATCAATGGACTCCAAGCAAATTTCTGGGTGAATTTATTAACGGATTGTATTTATACTCTAAAATTCGACTATAAAAATCATACATTTTATGATATTGATCTAGCAATAGTATCATAGCCACATTACCCCACTTTGAAAAAAAATAGTTTTTTTTAATCTACATACTATGACTAGCAATGCGATACAAAGAATTACCAGTATCCGGTAGAAAGGTAGAAAAAGAGACTAACCTAGCAAATAGGTTTTCAGAATTTTCATTTTTTTGATCTTTGATCATACATGATTACCATGAAGAATTTGGTTCTTTTTACGAACTTGGTGTCTATAAATCGACAAATCTAGAAATTCATACCCTCTCTAATGATATTAAAACTATGTATGCATATTATTTCATACAATCTTTATTGCAAGTTATAACATGATGCACGGGCGGATCAAATTTTTTTTAGGGTGGTTCATAATTTTTTCAAAGTCAATTTTTTTTAACAGTTCAAAATATTTTTCTAAATATAGAGTTTTTTTGTGGGGTTCGTGGATCCCCATTAGTATAATGTCCTTTCTCCTCTGATATGGAGTAGTAGTAGTTGAGTTATTTTTAGTTAAGTATTCATGTTTTCTTATAAATATATTTGTTTTACATTTATATCACCCGTGCATTATGCACGGGTTTTTGACTAGTAGATATATATATATATATATATATGTGTGAAAATGGATGTGTTGACCTGGAGAACCATCAAGCCGCCGTAGATTGACACCATTAAACACTCCACCAATCCTACTTTACTCTCTAAACCACTAACACAAACAATTTTAAATTTTCAGCAAGTATCAAACTGCCCCTAAATAATAAAAATCAAAAATTTATTAAAGGAAAAAAGTATCAACTGAAATGCAAAGAGAACCAAAATAAAACCTCTTTGAAGCTGTTAAACAACCAATTTCTGAGGCGTATATCTTCAAGACGGGAAATCTCGTGTGCCTTTAGGCGGATTAACGTCAATTTTCTGATTAAATTCCGGTTTAACAGGAGGCGCTAAAAATGAACCGGAACGGCCAGTTCTAACATTGTCCGCTGGAACTGGTTCAGTATGAATAGATGAGGACGAAGAGAACAACTTCACCGAGCGTAAACATGGAGGTGAAGTGGGAGTAATACCACCATGCAATATAATAAAGCAAAAAAGGGGAAAAGGGAGCATATTTTACTCTACAGATTAATGGCATACCCGTCTTGGAACCTTGAAATCTGAGATTGCTATGCAAAAACCAAAGAGGTGAAAAGAGGAAATTGTTCCATCCATCTCTATCACCGCCATCAATCACTCCTTAAACAAAGAATCTAACAAATATTATTAAATAACCGAAAAAACCTTTGGATATATCACACATTTCCTTCACGGGTAATCTGAATAACCGAGTCTCATCATTCGATTTCCATTACTTTCTTTCACAGCTAATTATTTGTAGCCAAGCCTGATTAATTATTTGTATATGTGATTATCTTGCATGAAGGAAAAAAATTGTTTAATTTAGGATTGAATGAAAAGACAAAATAAAAAAAAGCTGCACAACACGTGTCAGACTTCCAGCCAGCCACATGTCAACTGGAGGGCAAGCCAGAATTTGAGAAAGGGGCGACGTGTAAGCATTTTGTTCACTTTGGGTCTCTTTTTATTATATATAGAAGATACTAGTCTTAGAGTATGCCGTGCAAGGCACGGCATGCCCGTTCCAAAGAATTCCTATTTTATGTGATATTTAAGTGTACTTGTAACTAATATTAGATCTATTATATGTAAACATCACATGTAAATGCCAAATTCGACAGAATAATGTAAACAACAATTGGTATAACAAGAAAAAGCATACATTTATATAAAGGCCAAGAAAACAAATAAAAGCCATGCATATATATTACATAAAAGTCATTGTGCCCCTGAAGAGCTACAAAGACGGCAAAATATTACATGATCATTGATAATGTTTGATCCCAAAATCTAAACCAAAATAAGTTTTGACATCTTTACTTCATAAACCTAAAGTTGACATATTATCCAAAACCATTAATCATTATTAGATGCATAGCTAATGGTCAGAATATGCAAATGTTTTCATTATTTAAAACAGTTAAAACTTACACACATAAGATATGGACTACTTGGCATGGCATCGGAAGAAGAAACAACATTTAGTGGCCTGACCGCTCCTCAGTCAAACTTTTTATTAATTACCTTTAAAATCCAGTTAATGGCTACAACACCATGGGTTGAATCAAGTTTCGAAGCTCCAACCGATGCGGTAGGAGAGCTTGTGTGGTGAATACGCCCATTGCTCCTCCAAAAAGTCTTTGCAATAAAGATAAAAATCTTCATCACCATGTCATTAACATCAAATAAACTTGAATATTATTATCAATTCTACCATCTTCAATGCGAAATCCTCATCAATCATTTTTGGAATTCAAACTCTCTGTACCTGATAGTGATACCTCAACCATGGATCAATCTCCTCTTTCGGAAGCTCTATATCATATATCCATAAAACCAACAACAAAGTACTTAATCTTGCTTTTAACTTTCAATCATTCAGGCTCCTGCCCCACATTCACCAAGCACTAAATCAAGAAAATGATGCTTAGAATGAAAACTAAATATATGGAAAAGAAATATACATAAATTAACAATAGTTTCTGGTTTATATCCCTTAAAAAACAGATTGGCCCCCAACATGAAATATAGACTTTATCATCACTTATGACTTACAAGGATTAGGTTTTCAAGATTTAACACAAGTTACAAAAAAAAAAGGGCAGCTGAACAATAAAGTGGGAACTTGCTCTTACTCTGCCCCTTACCTATAACAACACTTCAGGAAACTTCAATGCGGATCAAATGCGAAATGCCAATATGAAAGCACAATTCTTAAATTACATAAAATAGCCCCAAAGAATATTCATTAGCAACCGTTTGTGGTGTTTAAGCACAAATTAGCATAGGAAAACAGAATATATCTAAAGAAAAGACAAAGTGAAAAAGAGTCGTCTAAGCAACAATTCTTACACTCTGCTGGGTTTGTGTTTTATACCTTTCTGGATGATGCCCTACTCTCATAACAAATTTGTAGAAATGACTGCACTAATAGAGATTTCATCCCACATTAGAATATGTTTCAGAATTAATATTTATGTTAAACAAACTTCATTTTATTGTTCGAATTCAATATACCTACACATAGAGGTAAAACAACTACCAAAGATATGAAGACGTGATCTAGGAAACATGAAGACATTAATGTAATATCAAGACATATACCTCTCCACTTGTAAAGAGATCTGCAAAAGCTAAAAGAAATTGCATTAAGTAAACACTAAACCTCAAACCTAAAGAAGCCGGAAAAACACACACATATGTATTCAATCAATTTTAATAGAAATCGTGGTCATAAGTAGGCTATAAGAAAAGTAAGAAGAAATAGACAGAAAATACATCCCGAATCGGCGAGAAGACCTTCAATTTACGGATCCATAACATCCATCATATTCCTTTGTCGAGCCACGGGGGCATCCTTATTTCTTGGAAATTTCTGCATAAAAAGGAACACCTAAAATTAACTCGACCATACTTATCAAACTTAAAGAGAGAAATGAAGGCCAAGCTAATTTTAATCACAAAGAAATAAAAATGAATCATAACCTTTTTCCAAGTAGTCGCACAACAGCTTCTTGTATTTCTAACAGAGTCACAGTAAGGGGGCTTGTTTCTTGAAATTTTCTCAGCATAAAAAGAATGCCCTGAAAACTTAATCTGCGACAAAATTAAGCTAAATGGAGGAGTAAAAAAGAAGGACAAGGTAATTTAACTCTCAAAGAAATAAAAAAATGAATCATAACCTTTTCTTCAGCATCAACTTTTCTTGAGATTCTCCTTCGAGATAATCCCCAAAGCAGCTAATTCACAACAGACCTATATTTCTTTTTTGAGCCACAGGGGCATGCCTTATTTCTTGAAATGCTCTACACCAAAGAGATACCCAAGTCTTAATTACATTTATCAAGTCAAGGTAAAAGAAAATAAATAAATAAAATCATAACCTTTTTCTCGAGCAAAGAAGCCCTTCTTCTCATGCATCCGACTAATAAAATAGCTACAACAAGAACTAAAATCCACAGAATACATCACAGATCAAGAAACTAAAAAGAATCCAAAACAAACATAACTAATTTCATGTCCATCCGAGAAAAGCAGATGAAGGGAACACACCTTTAGCACAACAATTTACAGTTATGAAATCTTCAAAAGTAGCTCTATAATCCTAGATTAGGCATGCAAAAACAAAGAACACATGAATTAAAATTGATGTTCCAATTTGCAAATAAAATCTATAAGAGCACCTGTGAAGAAAATAATGGATATTACCATAGCTTCAATTGATGCGTGGAATGGCAAAGACTTCAATCTCTTGCCTTATACCGGAAAAAAAAAAACAAGAAATAGAGTGGTTCAACTGCTCCAGAGAGTTAGTAAAGGAATGATTTCATTCCACAACTTTGTACGAAGCAAAGGAGTTGGGATCAATTTTGTGGTTCCAAATTGCTTGGTGACATGGTGGTTGGAAGGAAGAGGTGAAATTGGCCGGAGACATGACGAATCGAAAGCGAGGGGGGAGAAAGGAGAAGGGGTAGTTTTGGGTTGAAAGAAGGAGGAGAGTAGGTATAGCAGGTTTTGACAATTGATGTAAGAGCAATCAAAGGTGGATTTGATACGGTAAATGAAAGTGGGAAAATGATGATAACACGGTCCGACATATTTTCGACACGATACGGTCCGAAACGTATCCGACACGTGCCGACTGCTTGGAATAATATTTTAATTTTTTTTAATGTTCGTCACATCTCCGAGACGTTGTCGAGACTCCCCGATATAGTACCGATACTCCCCGACGCTCTTAAACCCAATCAGGATCACTCGTGTTGAGTTTATATGTTTTTTGTTCATAAATAATCAATTTTCAAATTTATAATATTTTATAGGTCAATTTCAATTCTTTTCGGCATAGCACACAAATTTTTTTGACGGTATCTAAACAGGGCCGGCCCAACCATAAGGCCATCGAGACTGTGTTCTTAGGGCCAACGGTTCTCCGTGGCCCCAAAAAAAATTCCAATGTAGATGCAATTCGATCCAACCTAATATAATGTGTTCATTTTTCTTGTTTGAATCGATAAAGGCCCGAAAAAATTACTCGAACCGCTAAAGGCAAAAACATAGAAGGGGCGACGTGGCATATATAACGTGTCGGCTACTATGAATAAGAAAGCGAAAAAAAGCTACTATGAATAAGAAAGCGATAAAAACGAAATCTGAAGTGACACGTGGCATATATAACGTGTCGGCAACGTGTTGTGTATTTAAATTTTGTAAACAGTAATATCGTCATAGCCGTGTCGTATCGTGCGGCGTATCTACATACGTGTCTTTGCAACGTTGATATATAAAGTATGTAACACGAATGATAACAAACTAAAAAAAAGAATATCAAATATGCAAAAAAAAAAAAAAAAAAATAAGTGCCACGTGGCACTGCTGGGGCATTTTCAAGGGAAGAGGGACGTGGCCTCTTGCCCATCCTTTGTGCCCAAGCTTTTAATAGATAGGTAGATATATATATATATATATATATATATTTTTTTTTCTTTCCCTTCGGTAAAAACCGTGATTTCGGTTATCTTGTTATATATATAAATCGATTTCTTTTTTTCGAATCTCCGTTACATAAATCGAATCAAAGTGTATATTTCGATACGGGTCATTTTAGTCTTCCAATGAGATAAAATGGATTCGCTTTTACATTTCAATCAACCAAAATTTTCGATTTCTCGATTCGATTTCGCACAACAATTGAATATACACAACAAAAAATGTATATTTCGATCTGGTTCTTTTTTTCTTCCGGTAAAAACCAGGATTTTTGTTATCTCGTTATATATAAATAGATTTTTTTCCGACTCTCCGTTACATAAATCGAACCAAAGTGATTCATTTTTTGTGCATCCAATGAGCGATCATGGATTCGATTTTACATTTCAATCAACCAAATTTTTTGAATTCTCGATAGATTTCGACACAACAAAGTGTATATTTCGATACTTGTTTATTTTCTTTTTCCTTCAGAAAAACCGGGATATCGGTTATCTCGTTATATATAAACCGTTTTTTTTTTTTTTTTTTTTTTTTTCTCGTTACATAAAGCGAACAAAAGTGTATATTTCGATCTGATTCATTTTAGTGCTCCAACAAACAATGCGAGCTTCAGCTTTACATTTCAATCAACCGAAATTTTCGATTTCTGGTTCGATTTTACATTAACAATTGAATATACACAACAAAGTGTATATTTCGATACGGTTCAATTTTTCTTTCCTTCGGTAAAAAAACCAGGGATTTCGGTTATCTCGTTATATAAACCGATTTTTTTTCCGACTCTCTGTTACATAAATCGAACCAAAGTGCTTCTTTTTTTGTGCATCCAACAGACAATTCGGATTCAGTTTTATATTTCAATCATCCAAAAATATTTGCTTTCTCAATTCGATTTTAACACAACAATTGAATATACACAACTAAGTGTATATTTCGATACGGTTCATTTTTTTCCCTCTTCGGTAAAAACCGGGATATCGGTTATGTCGTTATATATAAACCGATTTTTTTCCCGACTCTCCGTTACATCAATCGAACAAAATTGTATATTTCGATACGGTTCATTTTTAGTGCCTCCAGACGGTGCGGATTCAGTTTTACATTTCAATCAACCGGAAATTTTCGATTTCTCGATTCGATTTCGACATTAACAATTGAATATACACAACAAAGTGTATATTTTGATACTGATTTATTTTTAAATCACTCCAACCAGATAAAATGGATTCGGTTTTAAATTTCAATCCACCAAATTTTTTTGATTTCTCGATTCGATTTCGACACAACAATTGAATATACACTACAAAGTTTATATTTCGATACTGTTCATTTTAGTCGTTCAATGAGACGATCTGAATTCATTTTAAATTTCAATCAACCGAAAATTTTCGATTTCGATTCGATTTCAATCAACCAAAATTTCCGATTCAATTTCGCACAACAATTGAATTAAACCGTGTTTTTTTTTATCATACGTGTATCGTTAGTAGTTTGTGTAGAAAGGGAGAGAAAAAAAAAAAACGACAAATTTGAAGTTTTACTGTGTAGAATCAGATTTATGGAAGATTAGTCGAGTTTAATTTATAAAATACAACAACAAAAAATAAGGGCAAATTCAAAAAAAAAAAAAAAAGAGAAAACAAATATCCGCTAGAATGTGTGCAACACGCGACTACGCGATACCATATTAAATATTTTTATTATTTTGAACAATATAACGTCGGTGGAACCGACAGCCATTTGCAGTACGAACGTCATTAAAATTGACGTTGGAATACCAAATCATTTTTTATATCATTCAAATCGTTTGACATGTGTTTTTTTTCACCAAATGAATAAACATGAGATCAATGACGTATTTATTAATGATAAGAAAGAAATGAATCGTCTGATGTAAAATGAGTGAAACACATTTTCAAGCGTATTAATGATCTGGAAGCTAAGCGTCCTTATTTTTGAGTGTAGTTTATTGTCCGCTTATTTTTTTTTCTATAATGTTTCATTAAGTAAAGTCGTTTAAATAGATCGATTTTATGACATCGTTCTCCGATACATCATATTGTGGTTTATTTTGTAGGTGGAAACTCCTTATAGGGGTGGAAGAGAAGTGATTCACAATCTTCACGCCTAAGAAAAGCTACATCTTGCAGAGAATGTGATATGTTTTATTCTTTCTCTTTTCTCTTGCTGCTTGGATTTATTCACGGTTTAAAACTACGCGATTTATTTCACGTTGGGGATCTATTCTTTGATATTATCGTTGGTAACGATTTATGTTGGGTCCGCCGTACCTTGCACGGCTCACGCTCACTAATGTAAATATAAATATCCACCTCATTATATGTGAATGTAACTTTACAAATCCTATGTACTGCTGTATTAGTTTTCGTTTGAAACTGATTATATTCTATAAGGAGCAGAGATACAACCCTTACTCATTTCATCACGATATCTTATATAATATAATCAAACACCACACATTTTCTTAAAACCCATCATAATAAATAATTTATTATTTTAATCAATGAGAATAATGAATATCGTGGGAAGTGCAACGCACAAATGGACATACCATTTCCCTTCTATAAGTTGAATAGACTGTACCTAAGAGATTTATATCCGTCGCGTTCGCGCATCCAGACAGACAGACAGAAGGCCGCAATACATCACCGGCGTCGCTCTCTCGTACTACTGAAATCACTACTCTGCTGCTGCTGTTCTGAATTTCCACCACAGTTTCTGCTGCCATGTCCACTGACGTTGATCCTGAAGCTCAGAACGGACCAACCGAACCTGAATTAGAAGCACCAGCTGATCCGGAACCCGAACATACCGACCAGGGATCGGAGAACATACAGCAAGATGGTGACTTCGAAGCAGTTCCAACTGAATCGATTCAGGAACAAAAAACTGATGCGGATGCATCATCAGAGCAAGTCCGGGAGTCGGATCCAGTTTCCTCCAATGAATCTGAACAGCAGGTAGTGGAGCCGGAGGTGAATGCTGTGGGTGAAGATTCGAAGCTGAGGAAAGAGGAAGGGAATCGGACGTTTACTATGAGAGAATTGTTGAATGAACTGAAGAGCGGTGACGCTAATGGAGAGCCGGAAGCTCATGCTAGAGACGCTGACACTCCTCGGAGGTCAGTTTTTTGATCCAAAGACTCGTTTTTTATCTCTGCTGATTTCAAGAATGATGCCACATTTGCGAATTCTCTGTAGATATCGTGACTTTTCCAATTATCATTTGTTTTGTTTCTGCAAGCGCAATGCTTTTATTTGAATGTTTGAAAGTACATTTATTTGCTAGAGGCATGCTGAGCTGAAATGGACGTTTTCATATTGTCGAGTGTATATGGCTCATTGACAATTAACATTTTGATCCCGAATAGATATTCCACAGCTCTTGTTATGTTATCCTCAAATTAAGAGCATGAACCAAAGAAAGCAGAGTAGAATTTATGGCCCATGATCTTTTAGTTCTGTCTCAGAGCCCTTCCATAGGTTGACCCTTATTTTTTATTCTATGTTTATATAAACACGAAAGATCTAAATGCTTAACCTTTATGATACATAACATGAAATAATTTTGGTTGCACATGACTAGTTCGGCTTCAAAATGTTCAGAGACTTACTTTTTTATTCTATGTTAATATCAAGGTCATTATGTTTCTCTTTTGTTGTTTCAAGTACATATAGTGATGCTGATTACTTTTTCTTCCTTTTTTCTTTGTTTGTGATTCATTATTTTCAGTGTAGAAAGCACGCACCAACAGATTGATCGGAATAGTGCTTCCATGGAATTGATTGATAGGGTGACTGGTGCCGACGAGGAAGGTCGATCTCGCAATCGTATTCTTACTTTTGCAGCCAGGAGGTAGGGCCTTCTTTTTGTCTAATACGATATATAATGGAGTGAAATCTTCGATCAATCAAGGATTATAGTCACAGAGCTATGGAATGCTCTGAAAATGCAAAAATGCGATTACAAAAACTGTCTTACTAAAATGCAGCTACTCCTTACTAGTACTCCCAAATGGTACTGGTGTAACAACCTCAAATGCTGATAAGACAAAACAAATGCAAACAGACAAAAATGGGTACAATGCATAACTATGATTGGATACTATAATGCTTAGGTGGCACTGATGTCCCTACATCATCCCTTCCCCCCCTCTTCTTCAGCAGAGACGTCTTCCTTTTTAGTTTGGAGGCTGCATTGGCCATCATCAGCAGGTGTGTAGGGTACCAAATCAGAGACGTTGAAGGTTCTGGACATCTTCCAAGTGCTGGGGATGTCTACTTCATAGCCATTTTCATTGATCATAGAGTGGATAGCATAGGGCCCCATCTTCCTAGGATATAATTTATTGTTCACTCCAGCAGGAAATCTTTCCTTTCTGAGATGCACCATGACCAACTCTCCTGGGTGGAATACTTGTCTCCTCCTTTTCATATCTGCAACTTCGTTATATTTGGTGTAGTTCTTCTTCAACTGACCCGTAACATCCTCATGTAGCTTATGGACAGCCTCAGCTAGAGCACCAGCAGCCTTGCTCTTAACTTTAGGTAAGGAAGCCAAATCAGTAACAACATTGGGCATTTTGATGTACACCACAGAAAAAGGGCTTGCCCCAGTAGACCTATTCACCATCGAATTGTAAGCAAACTCCACCTGTGTAATGTGCATATCCCACTGTTTAGGATGTTCCCCTGCCACACATCTTAACATACTCCCCAGAGTCCTGTTCACCACCTCTGTTTGCCCATCAGTTTGGGGGTGGTATGCACTGCTAAATTGAAGCTTGGTCTGGAATCTTTTCCACAGTTCCCTCCAGAAATGGGACATAAATTTCACATCCCTATCTGAAGTGATGGTTTTAGGTGCCATGGGAACAAGTGGGCTGGCATCCATCACCTTCTTGCATGGTATGAAATGTGCCATTTTTGAGAACCTATCTACCACCACACAAATAGAGTCTGTGTGCCTGAGAGTTTTAGGCAATCCGAGCATGAAATCCATAGACAAATCTTCCCAAATGGTTTGGGGAATGGGAAGAGGTGTATACAGCCCAGTATTTGGCTTGTTTCCCTTGGCTGTTTGGAAAATCCCACACCTCTTAATGTATGTACGAATGTCCTTCTTCACCTTTGGCCAGTAAAATCTTTTAGTTACCAAGGCTATAGTTTTGTCCCTGCCAGTGTGTGCAGCCATACCCCCAGCATGGAACTCATGGATCAGGTGCTCTCTCATGGAGGTGTTTGGGATGCACAATTTGTCTTCCTTGAATAGAAATCCCTGTACCAAGTGATATTGATCCTTGAATTCTTTCTTCTTGCAATCTACCTAGACTTGACCAAAGTCTGGATCATCTTTATAAGGAAGGGACTTGAAACTTACTAATTCCGATTGGAGGACATTCAACAGGCATTGTTTCCTACTGAGAGCATCTGCCACTACAGCTTGTTCTTTCTCAAGGCCTCAAAGACTGCTCTCAAATGTTCCAAGTGTGTGCTCATGTCTCTACTAAACACCAAGATGTCATCAAAGTAAACAATTACAAACTTGTTTAAGAAGGGCTTTAGTACCTCATGCATCAGCCTCATGAAAGTGCTAGGGGCATTGCATAGGCCAAATGGCATGACTAACCATTCATATAATCCTTCCTGGGTCTTGAAACTTGTCTTCCATTCATCCCCTTGTCTTATCCTAATCTGGTGATAACCACTAGTCAAGTCAATCTTGGTGAATACAGTAGCCCCAATCAAGTGGTCCATGAGATCATCTGTCCTAGGCATGGGAAATCTGTATTTTACTGTGATCTTATTGATTGCCCTACTGTCCACGCACATCCTCCACTGGTTGTCTTTCTTTGGTACTAACAGGGCTGGCACGGCACAGGGGCTGGTGCTTGGTCTAATCAGCTTAGTTAGCAACTCTTCTACTATCCCCTGCAAAATCTTTTGTTCCTTAGGACACAACCTATAATGTGGGAGGTTGGGTAAGGAAACCCCGGGCATAAGGTCTATATTGTGCTGTATTTCCCTAATAGGAGGTAATCCAGAAGGTAACTCAGTAGGATACAGTTCCTCAAATTCTGTCAGTAAGTGCTGAACTTCTTCATTTGTATTGCGCAAGGAACTCTCTTCTGTCACTTCTTTTTGTAAAAGCCCAAATAATCTTGAAAAATCTTCCAGTTCTGACTCAAAGTGTTTTCCAGAAGTGAGCAACATTGGTGATTTGCCCTTGTCAGTCTTGGTATCCTTTTGGGTCATAGGCACTAAAACAACTTTCTTGCCCATCCATGAAAATGAGTAGGTGTTGTCTCTCCCTTTATGCATCGCATCCTTTTCAAATTGCCAAGGCCTTCCAAGCAATAGATGGCAGGCATCCATCTCTACCACATCACAGATCACCTAATCAACATGCGTTTTCCCAATTGAGAATCTGACCTTGCACACTTCTGAGACTCTACTTTCAGGCCCCTTTTTGATCCATCCCATTTTGTAGGGGTGAGAATGGGGTGTAGTAGCTAATCTCAACGCCTTCACAGCTGCCTTTGAAATCAAATTCTCACTGGATCCACTATCTATAATCACCTCACACACTTTGTTGTTGATAGTACATCTGGTCCTGAACAAGGCATGTTTTTGAGTAGGTGTAGGTTCTGTAAATAAAAGGTGTTCCACAATGCAGAAAAGCATATCACCTTCATCCCTCTCTATTTCCTCCACCGGCTCTTCTTCCTGTTCAGTGTAGATTTCAGACTCTTCCCCTGTTTTATCTAATAGAGTTACCTGCTTCCTGACTTGGCACTCATTGGATTTGTGACCAGGTTGTCCACACCTATAGCATTTTGGGGCTGCTGGCCTAGCATAAGGGTTTTGAGGTTTATTTTCCCCCACTTTCGTTTTGTTCTTTGCTGGGTCAACTTGTTCATTAGCTTTTGGTTGAAGGGAGCTCATAGGGGAACTGCTGGAGGTAAATAGTCTCCTGTTTGGAGTGCCCTTAGCAGCTTTTTTCTGTAGTTGCTTCTCCACTGTAGAGGCTAGATTGACAACCTCATTTAGACTCCAGATTGGGGTCAGTTCCAACTTCTCTTGAAGTTCCTCTCCTAGCCCTCCAATGTACCGGACTACTTGCACCTCTGGGTCTTCTGGTGTAGCTGTTCTTGCGCCCAGTCTATAGAATTCATCCGTATACTCCTTCACTGTTCTACCCAACTGCTTGCAATTGAAAAATTCCAACATGGTGTTCTTGTTGTAATTAGTAGGTAGGAATCTACTAATCAGTAATTGTTTCATCTTGTTCCATTCACGAATCTTTGTTTTCCCTTTCAAATGCCTGCTGTTTTGTAGCTGTTTCCACCAGGCTCTAGCCCCTCCCTTCAATCGATACGACACCAGCTTGCATCTCAGATATTCTGGAGGTCTCATTCCTTCGAAATAGTCTTCAATTGAATCTACCCAGTCCAAGAAGTCTTCTGCATAGTACCATCGAATGCAGCAATTTCCATTTTCAATCGAAAGTTAGGGTTTTCTTGTCCAGAAACATACCTCGTCGTGTTGTTGAGAATTCTATTTCTATCTTGGGTTGGTGGGTTCCATTCCGATGCATCTAGATCTGAATCGGAGCTGATTTCCTTTAATTCCGGTGGTCGCCCCAGATCGTCTCGTATTCCTTTTATCTTTGTCGGACCCGTCATTTCCTCTGCTGTTTTACCACTGTCCATTTGTGATTTCAGTTGTATCACTGCAGTTGCGCTCTCTTTGGGAGTTCGAGGTAACTCTCGATCCTCCAAATGGATAGCTTTCCTGAGTTCTGCCTGTCCTTTCTGTAGTTCCTTGACGACGATCTGCATCTCCTTCATGAAATCTTCCAACTTCTTCATCTCCTGTAACTCTTCCCGATGGGACTTCGAGGCTCGATCATCGTCGGAGTCTCGGCCGGTCACTGCTTCAGAGCCTGCCATCAGCGGAGCTAAGGGAAAGTAGCCTAGGCTCTTGATACCAGATAATGGAGTGAAATCTTCGATCAATCAAGGATTATAGTCACAGAGCTATGGAATGCTCTGAAAATGCAAAAATGCGATTACAAAAACTGTCTTACTAAAATGCAGTACTCCTTACTAATACTCCCAAATGGTACTGGTGTAACAACCTCAAATGCAGTGCAGTAAGACAAAACAAATGCAAACAGACAAAAATGGGTACAATGCATAACTATGATTGGATACTATAATGCTTAGGTGGCACTGATGTCCCTACATCAATATGTACATGGGTTACTCTTCCTAGCTATGAATACTTGTGTCTGGAAGTGTTAAATATGCTAATGAAATCTAAATGAACAAATAAGATGAGATGAGCTCCTTTTGTTTAATCTTGGAAAAGATCTTTCCAGCTGCCACTGTCCATGGATTTTCTTCTTGCATGGAATCTTGTACTCATTAAAGTTTTGAGCTTTAACAGAAATTTTAGTGTAAGTATGTGCTTGTCAACTCACGTTCATTCAATAATTGTAATTTGGTTATCAAGGTACTTTCAGTAGGTTCATTCAGTATGTTCTTGGACAGTTAGATTTAGCCCCTTATGTCTGTTTCATACTACAATTTTATCTGGGATACATAAATACCTTTATTTTCCACCCAGCGTCTCCTGCATGTTTCTAAATTGTCTTCAGGGAGGACTATCTGTAGGTGTCTTTCAAGTTCATTTTGTGTCTTGTCGCGGTATAATTAAGCATCTGAAAGATCGTAACACCTCTTGGTTTCATGATGCAGGTATGCTAGTGCATTGGAGAGAAATCCAGAAGATTACGATGCTCTCTATAATTGGGCATTAGTTCTTCAGGTATGATATTTCGCAGTTTGATGTTTTTTCCCAACCGCTTGCACTGCATGGATGTATATTTTATGGCTATCTTATTATTGAGCTCTTTATTTTTTTTGTTACACCCTTTATAGGTTATTAGACTGCATGTGCGATTGCTGAATGATGTTTCAGTTCTAGTTTGGACCAAATAATTTTCATGGCTTACTGCATTGAAAATTTCTTCACTGTTGTGTCTATTATCCTTTATGTGCTTTATTATCTTATGACATTTTTTTTTTCTCACAGGAAAGTGCAGATAATGTTGGCCAGGAATCAGGTTCAACTTTGAAAGATGAAGTGCTTGAAGAGGCTTGTAAAAAATATGAGGAGGCTACCCGTCTTTGCCCGACACTAAATGATGTATGCAGCTGCTTCAGTGATCGATTCATCTCCCTTTACCTCCCCTCTTCCGCCCCTTGAGAAAAAAAATGGCCAAATGAGAATAAATCAAAGTCACCAGTGCTGAAGTTATCAAGGAAGACTAATTCTCATAAGAAAAAAACATGATATTGCATAAACTAATGTCCAGTCTACTCTCCCCTTTGTTGTCGTTTTGCTGTGTGATAATGTGGTTTTCCTGCACATCTGGAGAAAAGTTTAAGCTTTTTGATCACTCAAAAATGTCACTTAGAAACACCTGATACAGCTGAATTTATCAGTTGGGCCAACTTCTTATAAGTACCAACTGTATTTCTCTTCATGATTCTTCAGGCATACTACAATTGGGCCATTGCAATATCTGATCGTGCAAAAATTAGAGGCCGTACGAAGGAAGCTGAAGAATTCTGGAAGCAGGTTCTGCATGTCAACTTTTTCCTTTCTTAAAATTTATATCGTCTTTATTTGGATGCATCTTTGCTTAATTATGACTATGTTGCCTCCTCCACCTGCCCCCTTTCCTCCTCTTTGGTGTATGTGTATTCATATGTATTGTGGATAAAAAGAAAGCTAGATGACTGATTTCATGTATTTTTTTTTCCTCATTACTTTATTTTCTCAGTAGTAAGCAGCAAACATGACCGTGCTTGACTTACTTTCTTCCCTTTGGAGATGATCCTTTGGAAATAGGCCCGACTTTGTTTATGTCAATATCGTGCTTATGACATGTTATAAAGTGAATATTGATCAGCAGGTGGAGTAGGACAAGTAAAAGATGGAATAGAATTGGAATTTAGTCATTTGTTGCTCAGTACCACCCTCTTGCCCAGTTATATCATTGCATTGCAATCCGAATCTTTGAAGATAGTATGATACTAGGGATTTTGTGAACTACATGAAAGCTCTGTAAAATTCACACAGCAATCTCAACACACTATAAGCTCTGGAAAATTCACACAGCGATCTCTACACACTATAAATTAATATGAATACCCGTTAATGTATGTTCCAAGATGTCTCCTGAGTTCTCCATGTATGGAAACTTTACTAATGGTCAGATGGATGCCAGTTTTCTTAACACAAGGGTATTTCATTTACGTATTTAAACTTTACTAATGGTCAGATGGGTGCCAGTTTTTCAACTGATTCCATACTTGGTTCTTAAGCAGCAACACCTGCTTGCAAGACCATGTTTTCTACTCCGACTGGTGATTGTGAACAACTTTCCCTTTGCAAAAGCATAGGATATACACATTTGTTCCCCTAGGATTGTTTTTATTCTGCTGGTTAAACATTTCAGAGTACTGAGGATCATTTTCTGTTGCAGGCATCAAAGAACTATGAAAAGGCCGTTCAGCTGAATTGGAACAGTCCTCAGGTAATCTTATAAAGTCAATCATGGTTCTTACTGTACAATGCTCTGAAACGCTGTGCTTCAGATGAGCTTTAACTCACTTTTGTTCAACCTGTGACCCTGGTCTAGTTTAGTCGAGAACTGCTATTTCTTGATTTCATTCTTGTTGACCTTGCCTGCCTGAAATGATAGTTTTTCTCAATGAAGTGCTTTAAATATTGTTGGCGGCTAGCTGTTACTCTTTTCTTCCTTTGTTGAAAATATGTTGGTGTTCTTTCGTTATTCTGTCTGTTGTCCCCACCTTCTGTTGTGTTCCTTATGTATATCTCTTTTCATTTGCTTGATTTCTCTTACACTACATAGACTACACTAATATCTCAGCACCTTTTTCCAGGCACTTAACAATTGGGGGCTTGCTCTGCAGGTGTTTATACTTTTCTTTCCTTGATGATAATTTGACAGTTTATTATTCTTGTTTTTCCTCATCCATTGTGACTTGTGCCATATCTATTGCATAATGTTGCTTCTCAACTAAATATACCGAGCCTCAACCCTTTCTTAACATAAAAAATGCGGTTCAGGAACTAAGTGCGATTGTACCTGCTCGTGAAAAGCAAAATATTGTTAGAACTGCAATTAGTAAGGTAATAAGTTTGTACCTCCTTCGCCTTGCATTCTTGTTGTGATGGCAGGTCGTCTGCTAATTATCCAGTGACCTTAGCTTCTCAGCTATTATGATAACTTGATTGTTTGTTTTGGTGGGTGCAGTTCCGTGCTGCAATACAGTTGCAGTTTGACTTCCATAGAGCAATTTACAACCTTGGAACAGTTCTGGTTGGTATATATTTACGTGTACCTTTCCTCCTGCTGCTGTTTGCTTACTTCATTTAAGAAAAGTAAAAGGGATTCATCTTCTTGTGTGTGAAATGTGTTCTTCAGTATGGACTAGCAGAGGACGTCTCAAGAGCCGGTGTATCAATCAACGCCAAAAATGTTGACCCCAATGAGTTGTACAGCCAGTCTGCAATCTATATTGCAGCAGCACATGCTTTAAAACCTAATTTCTCGGTACTGTTTCTCATTTTTGACATTCTATGTGTAAAATCCTAGTAAATCACTATCATTGTTGTTTATCTTTTATACTTTGTATGACAGCATTTCGAATTTTAATGATCTTTTTGTGATGCTGAAATTGTTGGTTTTTGGTCCTTGATGATAGGTTTATAACAGCGCACTGAAGCTTGTTCGTTCTATGGTGAGTCTGGCTATTCAGAATCACATTCATCTTGTGTTATTCATCCTATGCTCTGATCTGTTTTTGCTTTATCAACATAACAATATAACATACTTTCTTGCTCAAAGCTATTTCTGAACTTTTCATCGCCACTATAATAACATATGATGGTTTCATTTTGTGCTGCTATCTCCACCATATATCTACTGCGGTTTGTTGCATTGTCCGAAAAAAATTATCAAAGAAAAACTATGGGGCTTCTTTCTTTTTTGTTTCTTGCTGGGAGAAAATATCTGTGAATACATTGAGCATGATTGGAAATCTTGCAGTTACCTCTACCATACCTAAAGGTTGGATATTTGACTACGCCACCTGCTGGAACTCAAATCGCTCCTCATGGTGATTGGAGACGAACTCAGTTTGTTCTTGATCACGAAGGACTTCATCAGGTAATGCTTTCTACGCTGTACTGTCAACTCTTAGTTTACATGGTTATCGATCTGTTATATCTATGCCATGTTCGTCTTTTATAAAATAAAATAAAAAAAGGACTTTCCCATCTACATTGATCTTTTGCAGCAGAAATATATAGAGGGTAGAATGTCATTAGTTGTCATCATATAATTTTTTTCTCTAGCAGTGAGATGTGTATATATATATATATTTTATATATTTTTTTTCCACCAGATTCTGAAAGCTGAGCAGAGACAGCTGTCACATAGCCTATCTTCAAAAGTAGGAGATTCTGGGAATACAAGTAAAGCAGCAGTCAGGGTCGATTTGCGAGATATCATCTCTGTGTCAGCCTGTGCTGATCTTACTCTACCGCCTGGTGCAGGCCTTTGCATCGACACAGTTAATGGACCTGTTTTCTTGGTGAGTATGATATTTCTACTTTGTATTTGTGTATAATACGTATTAAGGATACGTATGTACAATTTGATGCGTATTTTGTGACGATAACGATATGATAATAAAATGTTTTGCTCAGATGGATGATTCATGGGAATCTTTAGATGGATGGCTGGATGCTATTCGATTGGTGTATACAATTTTTGCAAGGGGTAAGAGTGATGTTTTAGCAGGTATAATTACTTCCTGATTTTTTACGACCTCTTATAAAAGAGTGATTATTTTGAATGTAATTTAAATTGAGAATACAAACGTTTTTCATCGGTTTAGCATCACTGTTGGATCATTATATGTGTAAATTAGTGTATTATTCATTTTTTAACGAGACATACGTGAGATCGTTGTTGTTGTTGTTGTTTTTTTTTCTTTTTTTCCCATACTTTTTTAGTGAATGTTTCAAAATGTTACCACTGACTATATACATACCCATTATTTGTAGATGGAAATGATTAGAACATTGCATTATATCATTTTAATCATTCATAACACATTTGAGAACCACAAGAATGAAATCTATATCCCTATACAGGTAGCTCCAGTTAGATGTATGGCTATCTGGTACAAAAATTGCTAAAACGGTTAATATTATTGATAAGAGAAACGTACAAGGCATTCCCAGGGTATGATGTGATTCCTCCTTTGAAAAATAAGGGGGCGCATAGTAATCGGTACATTTAATTGATGGATGTGCAAATCAAAAAGTTTACTTGGGTGGTGATTCACGTCTCTTGGCTTAGGAAACCGAAAAATTCATGCAGAGCGGAGGGTTGACTCTGGCCAAAGCAAGAATTGATGCAGGAAGTGACCACAAACCTTCACCGCATATCAATCCAGAAGCAACAGCAGGAACAATCATATGAGCTTTGCCAGGATCAACTCTATGCCAGACGTACACGGCGATGCTCCCAATACACATATCTATTGCCACATTCGCCCCTATCAGAAAAGGCAATGCCATAACCATTGGCAAGGGCATCCATTTCCCTATTTTCTCTGGACAAAGATCCTTAACAACGTTCACAACAACCGCAAAACCAAAGAAGCCATAACATAGATGCAAGCAATGCAAAGGTAAAGCCGAAAACCCTTGTACTCCCAGTATAGCCATGTTCCTGTACACTATAGCAAAAGGTGCTTTATATTCTCCATTAGGGTTCCCGATATCAAATGCTTTGTAGAACAAGAAGAAACTTAGCGGCCCAACTACACAGCCTATAGCTGTTCCTATAGCCTGGCTCACAAACATCGCTCTAGGCGACGAGTACGTAAGATGCCCGGTTTTGAAATCCTGCATCAGTGTGCAAGATCCATAGATAATGGTTTTCACTAGACCACAACCAACAAGGCCAGCTAGAACACCATGTTCTTTTCCAGCCAATGCAGCCATTAAAAAAAGACCAACTTTTCCATAGTTGTATGCCATGTTTATATCGGTTAGGCCGGCTCCGTATGCATTGCAGAAAGCTAAAGAGGGAGCAAAGATGTAGGCCACGACAACAAAGTACCACTTGACCTGAGGAAAGATGAAAGGCATAGCAATTGCTGCAATAATAGCAAAGAGTGTATATCCGCATGCGGCTATCCACATTGGAATAGTCTCCCTCATGAAAACCTCATCCTGCTTCAAATCTTCATCAACCAGCTGAGCTTTGTTCTTCTTCTGATTACTCGTGTCTGCAATGGCATGCATGGAGAAGTAAAACAAATATAAAATAGGAATATACTAGCTAGCAACACTTGAAAAAGTAGAGTTTCCACTGACTGGATTCACACTATTTACCAACCTGTAGGCTTCTGATGATTTCTTGTGGCGAATAACTTTCTGTATATGTTTGTAAAAGTGATAGCAGTTATTTTGGTGAAACTATATAGTCCATCACCTAGGAGAAGAGCGATGGAGAGGAAGACCTACCCAAAACAACATGAGTTAAAGCATTAGTGGAGATAATAAGTACAAGAAATGATTTAAGCCACAATTGTGCCATGGCATCTGGGGCATAACACGCTTTTACACCATCATCGTAATGATGCAAGCGTGTATTTAACACTTTTACAACTGAACCAGTATTCAATAAGTACCTTGTAGCCATTGAGACTCTTCATACTGCTTTCTGGTAAATCAGCTGGAAACCAGAGACCTTTCTCCTTGAGGATGAGGGGCCATAGCAAACCCCATGATACAACAGATCCAAAAAGCATAGACAGGTTCACAATGTGTGGACATATCATTCCCGTTCCGATGAAGGTCATACCGAAGTCAAAGTAGAACCTAGCCAAATCAACAATATTCATCATCATCACCCCCGCACCCCGTTTTATAAAATGGAAAAAGAAGAATTGACTGTTTGTTTTAGTTGTTCTTGTAGAAATGGTGTCCACCGATTCATCGTTCACGGTTTAGGACCAACCGTGAACAATCAATCAATCAGTGGACCGCCTATCATTTGAGAGAGCTTTGAGACGTACGTTTGCTTTAGGGCTCGCAATCCAAAAGTAGGGAACTGAGAGAAACCACAGTCACCTTTGCCAGAGTAAAACCACTTAAAGAATCCCCACAAGAAACTTGCAGAAAACAACTTGGTGAAACTCCTTACTTGCTTTCTGCAAAAAAAATAAAAAAGAAGGTAAGTGTGTGCCTTTATATGTTAGACCGCAACCTCCAACAGAAGAAAGGTACATACGGATGTCTACTACATCCTCCATTACACGTACACTTTTATCGTCAATGATCATGTTGGGACTTATATCATTCAAACAATGGGTCCTACCCTACACTTTGACCGATGGTGAGAAGTGCGTAAACAAAGAAGCAGTGATTCCATTTCTTACTTGGTCATCTTGTCACCCTTGGCATGAAAACCTTTGATAAGAACTGCAGTTGCCATGCCCGTTGGAAATATCAATCTGTAGTCTACTATCAGAATCTGCCAGAGAAAAACAAACCCAAAACTTTTGGCTATTCATTATGGCTATTCATCATTGAAGGACTTGCATAATATATATGCATAATCTATAGCAAGAGTCTATAAAAACAGCAGCAGACGCAGACGCGTACCTTGCGTAGTGGAATCAAAGCAAAGAGACCAATAAAAGAGACAAGAACAAGATAGCTGATCATCCAACCAAGCCCAGGTTCCTTATAACTGCCTGGTGGATTTCCTGCTGTATCTACCCCTGTCAGCTCATACGTCTTCTTATTCATCCCCAGTAAATACGATCCAAATCCACCTGAAAACAAAGAGAAAAAAAAATCCCATTTTTTCAATTTAATTTTCATCAAGAAAAAAACACAACAGCCAGGAATTCCCTCATATATAAAAATTAAACCAACCTCCCAAAGCAATGCTGTAGCAAGCAACAGCGCAGGTTTGAATCATAGTGTTTTCCTGCTGAGTAAAAGGAGTACAAGATATACCAATCTTTTGAAGAAACTTTGTCCATGAGGTAATAAAAACATAAGCCATAAGAGCAGCTCCAACATTCAGGTTTGGGTCTAGGCCTGATGTTAGGTTTAATTGCATTAGTATCACACTGTTTATACAGCCTATGATTATACTCGCTACAATTCCTCGAACAGTTATCTGCTTTCTCCATGGCTGATGTCTCTTCATCAACATCATCGCCTCTGTTTCTTCCTTCTCAACCTCCTCTGTTCCATTATTATCAATCGCTGCTTTCTTTCCGGTAGCATCTTCCATTGATTCTTGATGATTTACCTGCATATTTATCGCGATTTGTATCCAACACTCACTCCCAGATCATTCAGTAGAATGAATAATCATCCAAACATTAAAAAGCAGAGTATTGCTTTTTAATTTTGATGATCCGTGTGTGTTTGATGACAGTGCTCTTGCAAAGGATCAATGACCAGTTACAGTACTGTTATATCAACTTGAAGAAGGAGAAGTAGTAGTAGCAGTATTAAATTTTTAATAAAAAAGAAAGGCTAGTTGGAGGAATGAAATTGCCTGTCAAATATGCTTGAACATGCTTTTTCAGTTTTGCTGCAAATTATATTATTAATTAATTTATACACACCAAACCAAATATCAAACAGCTTGTATGTATGATAGTGGGTTCACGTGCATACCTAGTGTTGACTCCTACACCCATATCCGGAGTGGGGAGAACACACGCTCTGTCCTTTATGTAGAAAATTGCTTGATGCTTACACTCCTTGCATGCGATGCGAATCATGTCATTTCCATCGCATGCAAAGTCGATCATCATGACGTGACACTGATACCTCTCTTTAAAAAGATAGGTTTCATCGCCACGTAATTTTAATTTTGTAAGTAACATTACTTTTATGTATATCATTAATAGTGGCCATGTAAATTGTCAACGAAATAACAGGAAGAAGCCGAAATTATGAGAAATGGAGGATAGGACTTTTAGCATGCAATGTCAAATCAAAGCACTTGTAATGAATTATGTATATGTCAAGTAGGGAATGATGAAAGGATTTCACAAATTTCGAATATTATCTTCTCTTTTTTCTTTTTTTTTTTTTTTTATTATTATTATTTTTTTTATATAAAATTATCAAAAAAACAAAATCGATGCAAGTGAGTGGTTAGTTTTTCATGTAGGTTCGTGGCAGCCACAATAATCTAAGAGTGTGAAAATGATTGATGAAGAAAAAATGGATGGTATATATTTGGCCGAATAATATATTGGCTATGTACATAGGGTCAATAGATTCTTCATGTTGGGTTTGGAATTTTGCCTGATTTTGACATCCCATAAGTTATTATAACAACTACTACTTACATGGGTGAGTTTGGATCGAGTTTGGTGGGTTCGGTTTGAGTTTTTCCTAATACTAGCCAGCTTAATTTATGTAAATTATGCCTAAATCAACTCAAATAACGATGTAATTACAACCAATGAGTTGGTTTGAGTTGGTTTCGATTAGCAAGCGCGAGTTCTTTACCGGAAAAAAATGGAGAATATATAATGTAGTTATATAGCTAGGTTTGAAATAAGGTTTCTAGCATATGACTAGTCATCGAAGCCTTACGATACGAACCGGCTCATTGAACAACTCACAATGGGCTCTGATAACATGATTAGACCATGGTCATGACATGGCCCGTTATTGGCAGATGACCCCATGATTGTACAGACCAAACATCTGAGTTCTCAGGCAAGTCTCATGCTTGGCAAGCCTTCGGTGTTTAATAAGAAGACTCCTTCGAGACACTAGGCATATCCTAGCTTTCTTGTTACACATGGTATCTGTTATAACATATGACAAAGAAAGATAATAGACATAAGCAATGTGACAAGTAAACAATTAACAAGATAAACGAAAACACGAAGAACACATGATTTAATATAGTTTTCGTCGTTGTGACGACTACTCCACAGACAAAAGAGATATTTATTATGTACCGACGTCTAGAAAAGATTTACACACACTTGCATTGATTACAACATATGGTTTTTATAGGCACAAATCCCTAAACCCTAACCGCCACAGGATCTTTGTCAGAATTGCTATAAATGCCCTAGATGTGGGTCCCAGTAGTGCTGCCTCCACCCAGCTTAGTAACCAATACTTAGATGCTTAGCTCATAAGCATTCAACAACTCAACAGACTTCTTTGCTGACAAAAGGATCTTAGCTAACTTCAACCCAGTTGACTTCCACAAACTTGAACACTCTAGTCAGCAGCCCATCACCTCAGCTGACTACCAGATAGCTTTGCCAGATTTTATACGTAGAGATCAAGTCACACTTGACAACAAATCTCCACCTTGACTTCAACTCTCGTTCAAACACAGAAACATTATGCATAATCAGATGTACTGTTCCGGATGAATTCGTCAATGCCAGATGTATTGTACTTGAATTCCCTGCTGAAGTCTCAGCTTACTAGCCCTCAGCTAAGTCTTTCCAGATTCACATTATATGCTTCGGATGTTAAGCAAGTCCAGACACAACTGATACTTGCTCTGCTGAATAGATTTAATGAGCATATCGGCAGGATTATCATGTGTGCTGATATTCTTCACTTGGATTATCTTCTCATTTCTCAAAAAAATGATACATGATGTCTATATGCTTGGTTCTTTCATGATAAACTTGATCCTTAGCCAGACATAATGCACTCAGACTGTCATAATATATCTCTGCTTGATCCTGATGCAGCCCTAAATCACTTACTAGCCCCTTAAACTAGATGCCCTCCTTGGCTGTTTTAGTAAGAGCCGTATATTCTGTCTCAATAGTTGATAAAGTCATTGTTTCATAGATATTTGCTTTCCAGATGACAACTGAATTCCCAAATGTGAAAACATAACCAGTCATTGACTTTATGTTGTCTACATCACCTGCATAATCAGCATACAATATCATGTGACAAAACATTGAGTATCACCACAAATGAGTCCAAAATCTGTTGTAACTCTAAGGTACCTGAACACCCTTTTAACAGCTTTCAAGTGTTCCGTTTCAGGTTGAGCCATAAACCTGTTGACAACACTGACTGACTGAGCCAGATCAGGCCTAGTGCAGACCATGGCATATATCAGACTACCAACTGCACTAGCATATGAAACTTTTGACATGTAGTCCTTATCCTCTGCTAATTGTGAAGCATAAACAGAGAAATGAGCATTAGATGCTGATGATGCTGGATCTCGTCTGTGTGATAATCCGGGCCGTATTTGCCTAGTGACAACCTGTTCAAGACCAGAAAGTAGAGAAAAAGATAAAAATGGTGGTGGTTTAGACCGAGCCTGAGGTTATTAAGCCCAAGTTGCCTGCGTATCCTATGATTATTCAGGAATCAAATCTCTTCGTAGTTCTTAGGATCGTTTATATAGAGGGCCTGGTGCCCTAGGCATGCCTGTGCCGTGTCTATGATGGATTCTATTTCGTACCCTTCAAGGATTGGATTTGTATGTGTTTATCTCAATGATTTTAGGAGATAAACGGGATTTGAAAAATGGTTTAAATGATAGGATCAGATTTCTAATGGGTGAAGGATCTTTAGGATCTTCCCATAATTATCTTTTATCAAGAGCACGTGTGCTAAATACCGGGGATTGCTCTGGCCGACCTGCGTCGAGCCCCCACGGCCGTTATGGCCAAACTGCGCTGACACAACTCCGTTGCGCCCTGACCGACCTGCGGTGGACTGAGGAGAGGACCATGCTGATCTCCCACATAGGGTTTAGATCTGCCCTTTGGTTTAAAATGGGGCTTCTGGCCCTTAGTGTTATGATTTCATTTAATGCTTGGTCAGTATGGGGGTGACACGTGGCGAGGTGCAGTCCGACCTCTGTCAGATGTCATTGGAGTATCTATTGGTTTTGCATAGACATGTCAAATCTGGCCAAAATCCTCTGTATATAACCCTGTTGAAACAAGAATAGCTTCTTCTGACTTCTATATCTCCAGATCTCCATCCTTAAAATATTCTTGGCTGCACCCGCTGCACCCAAATCTTTCATTTCAAAATCAGCACTGAGAATGTCATTTAGATTTTGAATATCAGACTTCCTTTCAGTGAATACCAGACTTCCTTTCAGCAGCCATCAATATGTCATTCACATGTATGACAAGATAGATGTGTGATCCATCTCTCAGCTGACTGTGATATACACAACAATCATATGGACTTCTGTTATAACCCAGCAAAATCATGTAGCTGTCAAACCTTTTGTACCACTGCCTTGGAGCTTGTTTTAGTCCATACAAGGACTTCTTTAAATTGCTAACATATACTTCTTTGTCAGGAACTTGGAAACCCTCTGGTTGAGTCATGTATATCTCTTTATCTACCTCACCATGTGGAAGGTTGTCTTCACATCTAACTGCTCAAGTTCAAGATCTTGTTGTGCCACCATTGCTAGTAACACTCTGATTGAAGTGTGTCTAACTACTGGTGAGAATATCTCATCAAAGTCCACCATCTATTTCTGACTGAAACCTCTTGCAACCAATTGTGCCTTATACTTGACTCCTTCTGCTGATGTCATTCCTTCATTCTTCTTGAAAATCCATTTACAAGTAACAACTCTCCTCTTTTGTGGCTGTTTGACTAGATCCCAAGTCTGATTCTTCAGTAATTACTCAATTTCATCTCCCATGGAGGTAAGCCATTGAGATGACTCATAACATGTCACTGCTTCCCTGTAAGTAGATGGTTCAGATCCATCCACTTCTTCTGCAATTTGAAGTGCGTATCTAACCATGTCATCAAACTCATACCTCTTGGAAGGTACCCCACCATTGGTTCTTCTAGCTCTGCTGGCCAATATATGTTGTTTGATTATCAGCTTACCCTCGTTCAACTGACTGGCTTGGATTCAGCTCTGGTTCAACAACCAGATCATATGAGTGCTAACTTGGACCAACTGAGTGTTGTGGCTCAGATGACTCTACCTGAAGCTCCACCTCTCTGTCAGCTCTCTCAGATTCAACATTGGTTTCAGATTCAGCAGACCCTCTCACTGATAAGCCGATAATAGAATTTTCATCAAAGACCACATCTCACCTAAATATGACCATGTTCTCTGCTGATGACCAAATTCTTTAACCCTTCACCCATCTCCATATCTTACAAACACTCTCTTCTTGGTTCTTTGCTCCAGCATACCCTTACTAACATTGTAGTAGACGGTGCTTTCAAAACCCCTTAGAACCGAGTATTCAGCAAGCTTACCTGACCACATCTCAATTGGTGTCCTGAGATTGATCCATGTGTGAGGGCTCCTAATGATTAAGTAGCAGGCTATGCTGGAAGCCTCTGCCCAAAACCAGAATTAGAGAGCATGCATCTTGTCCTCTCCAGACGAGTTTGATTTAGCCTCTCAGCTACCACATTCTGCTGAGGAGTATTCCTGACTGTACGATGTCTGGTAATACCCTCATTCCTGTAAAACTCAGACCAACAGAATTCCAGATCATTATCTGTTCGAAACCTCTTGGTCCTCTTGCCTGTCTGATTCTCAACTAGAGCATTCCACTGCTTGAAACAACTGAATACATCACTTTTGTGTTTCATCATCACCACCCAAGTCATTTTTAAATAGTCATCTATAAAAGACACAAAATATCTGTGATCACCCAATGATTTAACTTTTGATGGCCCTAAAAATCAGAATATATATTGAGAACTTGCTTCTTGTAACTTCCCAAACACACAGTGCTCACAAAAGTCCAGAGTCTTGACCTTATATCCCTCAAGAAGAACTGCTGAAGAAAGAACATGCATTCCTCTTTTACCCACGTGACCCAGTCTCACTGCCACAACTTAGTCTGCTGTGACTGGTGAACTATTGAAGATGCCACAGTAGCAGAGCCAGATAAAATAGAGCCTTGCAATATATACAAGGTTAACCTCTTGATACCTCTGTGGACCACAAGTGAATCTTTGTAGGCATTCAACACTCCACCTTTTCCCTCGAAATTGATCCACTTGATGTTTAGTAGACTAAGAGATACCAAATTATTGGTAATTTGTGGAACATGTCTAACATCTTTCAGTTTACAGAATTTACCATCCTATATCCTCAGCTGAACTTAATCAATCCCCACTATCTTGCAGACCTTGCTGTTTGCCATAGAAATATGACCTTCAACTATCCGCTCATAAGTAGAGAACCACTCTCTGTGTGGACAAATATGATAGGATGCTCTAGAATCTAGGATCCAAACATCATCATGATGTGCTGAATCCCCGGCTACCAAAACCATCCTCATCTGAGTGCTCAGCAGCCACAACTGCTGTGCCAGAACTGCTCTCATGTTGCTTTTTCTTCTTTGCAAAATTTGACTTCCAATGTCCCTATTCTTTATAGAAATTACAGATATCTAAGGACTTAGGACCTTTGGACCCAGATTTCTTGGATTTCTTCTTCTGTCCATTCCCTTTCCCACAGCTGCTACTGACTACTAGTCCAGCAGCCTGACTGTCTATGCTTGCTGCCTTATGTCTCAGCTCCCTGGAATGAAAGGCTGACCTTACATCCTCCAAAGTCATTTGATCCTTCCCAACAATAAAGTATTGTACAAAGTTCTTATATGATGTCGATAATAACACCAACAGGATTAGAGCTACATCTTCATCCTCAATTTTAACATCAATATTCCTGAGATCAAGTAATATTATGTTTAGCTGATCAAGATGATCTCTCAGCCGAGTACCTTCATGCATCCTTAAACTGAACAGATGTTGCTTCAGCAGCAACTTGTTGGTTAATGAATTAGTCATGTACATGCTTTCAAGCTTCAACCACAACTTGGCAGCGTTGTCTTCCTCAGATGCTTCAGGGTTAACATCATCAGAAAAGCACAACATGATGGTTGAATGTGCTTTCTCTTCCAGATTGGCCATCTCATCGGAACTGCCGTCCCCCTTACCGGATAAAAGAGCCTATAATCCATGTTGCTTTAACAGAGCCCGCATCTTGATTTGCCACATACTAAAATTGTTTATCCATGTAAACTTATCGATTTTTACGTTGACTGCAGACATCTTTCTTGCCAAAGAACATAACTTTTATCACATAATAATCCCAGCACCAATGACGGTCTTGTTGAAGATAAAATTTATTCCGACTGCGGAGATTCCCTGAACCTCGCTCTGATACTAGTTTGTTATAACAGATGGCAAAGAAAGATAACATACATAAGCAATCTAACAAGTAAACAATCAACAAGATAAACGGAAACAAGAAAAACACAAGATTTAATGTGGTTTCTGCCGTTATGCCGACTACTCCACGGACAAAAAAAGATATTTATTATGCACTGAAGCCTAGAAAAGATTTACGCACACTTGCATTGATTACAACATATGGTTTTTATAGGCACAAATCCCTAAACTCTAACCGCCATAGGATCTTTGTCGGAACTGCCATAAATGCTCCAGATATGGGTCCCAAAGATCGCCACAGCATCCACCCAAATTAGTAACCAATACTCGGATGCTCATTTCAAGACTTCTCTCATGATGTATATCTCAACTTAGAGCACTCGCAGTAGAATCTGTAAATGATGTTAAATTTGTAATTTAAAGATTTAATTTTTCAGATTTGTAAAAAAGAGGACTGCATTAGTATCTGTACACAAATCTGTAGTGTTCAGATTTAATGAGAAATACGAGAGTTGTACCGCACAAAAATAGGATCTGAACTGAAAGCTTTTTTTATTTTCATTTTCCTATTTTTTCCCTTCTCTTTTCACCATATTATCTTCCAGCTATGCATTTGAGTTTTCTTACCTTTTTCTTCATTATCTTTTATTAATGTGACAGTGTATTTTCTTTATTTCTTGTATCGCATCTTTTCTGTATTTGGCTCACATTCACTGAAGTGACAATGACTAATAAGAAAATAATATACTTATATTAAAATTGTATAGTGTTAATGTTTTAACATAACTTCGAATTGTGAGTCAATATGTGTTTTATTATCATGGCCAGTAGTTATTTTATAGTTGTATATATATATATATTATAGTGGAGATTCTGATGCAGTTGATTCTTGGTTGAGATTCTAAAATCGAAAAAATGGTGTTTGAATCTGTAAAATAGAAAATCTGTTGAGAGAGACTGATGCAAGTGCTCTTACTTCAAACCAGCTGATTTCCACAGACTTGAACACTCTAGTCAGCAGCCCATCACCTCAGCTGACCACCAGATAGCTTTGCCAGATTCTATACGTAGAGATCAAGTCACACTTGACAACATTATCCATTATGGTTTGTACCTTGAGGCCAAGAGCAAGCCTTTGGCTCGGGGTAGACGGTTACCACATTGATTTATCATTTCACACAATCGGATTTACCGATCAAATTTTATATTGTACCATGACGGGGATCATAAGACATGCTCTTTCATGCATACACCCGTTGGTTTGATTCACATGTCGTAATTATATCAACACGATCATAACTTGCCTTGCCACCGTGCTGGCTCGAGGTCTATATCTACGCCATAAATCATTCAAGGTTAGTGATGATGTTGGATATCGTCTATTAAATAATCCGGGCCTAATTAACTCCTAGAACAATTTACCATGAACGCGGAACAATGGAGATGGTGATTTAGGTTTGTTTTAGATTGAGCCTGAGAGTTATTTCTCTCAAGTTGCCTACGTATCCAATGTGTGTAATTGGAATCAAGTGTTTCGTAGTTCCTTAGGGTTTGTTTATACAAGGGGCGTCTCACCCTATTTCTTGTTCTCAAGTATTTGGATTTATTTCCTACCCCTAAGGATTAATTCGTGTAAATCCCTTTGATTTAGGGATAATTATGGTTATATTCGATTGACAGGATCAACGTCCTATAATCATGAGATTCTTTCCATTTTATCCTATTATATAGGCACATGTTTGAATATCGAAATAAGGAAAGCTCCAGACGGCCTGCGCTGAGCTCTTTGGGTCGTCTCGACCTGGATTGCATAGCATGCCCTCCACTATAACCGAGCCGTCCTGTAGTGGTCTAGTCGGGAAAGGCAGGTCAGACCTCCCACCTGGAGTTTAGGTCTACTCTACCAGTTGGTGTGGGGCTTCTGGCCCTCATAATTACTACTCTTCTCTTTCTTTGTTTTTTAGGCAGCCTATCTCTGAATGACATGTGGCATGGGCTAGTACGACCCCCGTCATAAGCCCCCAGGTCTGCCCAGGCTTCTTAGGGCAGGGAAGATCTGATCTAGGTTGAGTTCAACTCGGTCCTTTTAAACAATTAGGGTTTGCCTTGTCGCGTGGCAGGGTTGCCGTTATAACTCTGTTATGACGGACACGAGAAACAAGGCGTTTCTGCACACGTCTTAATGATGCGGTCACTTTCCCAGACCGTTTTTAGGGCTTATAACCCTTCAGTCATATCACGTATCTTCATACGTTTCAAATCTATTTGCTATTAAGTCAAATCTATTTGCTATTAAGTCAGATCTTGGAGCACACGTCTTAATGATGCCATTCCCTTCTTCTACTTGTTTTCTCACAAGTAAGCTTTCCTGCCTTTTCCCTATTTCTAAGTGCTTTATTGTTAATGAGTGAGGCAACCGATAGTTCTATAGAGAGGTTATTCGAGTCTGTATCTGAATCGGAGAGTGAAAATTCCAATCTTAGGGTTAACGCCGAGAACCCTGTTCCTCAGCCTGTTGAGAACCCTGTTCCCAAGCCTTTAATCAACCGTAGGGGATTTGAGCACCTCGTTCTGCCCTCCAATTCGATCCTTCTTATTCTGGTCCTCCTCCCTCCTCTGGGACTTCCAACTTCGTTTTAAACTTAAAAGCTCACATGGCTTTAAGATTGCAAGCCGGTTGTCACGGTATTGATTCCAGACTAACCAAAAGTGATATGGCTTCTATTTGCAAGCAGTACGATATAAAGACAATGTTATACAACCTTCGGATTCCTACCGCCGGTACTTATGCCTATCAGGCGCCGGAAGGGTATTGTGCTGTGTATTGAGAATAGCTCCTCTGTGGTTTGAGGTTTCCTCTCTGTCCCGCCCTCCTAGCTGTCCTTGAGCATTATGGACTGGGGATCACCCAGGTTGTCCCCAACGGTATAAGGGCAATCATAGGCTTTTCCATTTGGTGCAGGTGTGTTTGTATCTCGTTCACTGTTCAATACTTCAGACTCTTCTACCAATGCAAGCAAGTGCCTGACAAGCCCGGGCTATACTGATTCCTATGTCGGGGGGATTTCTTAAAGGATGTCCGAATCCTTGAGAAAGGAGAATCCTTTTACAGAGATTGGAAGCATCGATTTTTCTTCCTTCGTCCTGAGGTGGAGATCAATTTGGGCAAATGGAATACTGCCGATCTATCTAGTGACCCTCGGCCTAAGGACATTGATAAGAAACTGATAGATGACATCCAAAAATGTGGCATCCATCTTGGCCTGAAGAAGTATTCTTTTGAGTTAATTGATGCTGCCAAGTCATCCACCGCTGGCCCCGACCCATATCTAGAAATGAATTGAAGAAGATTATGAAACTCGTAGGGTTCTTGCATCTGTTGTATTTTCTGTTTTCCCGACATACTTATCTTTGTGATAACTTTATCTTGCTTTGTTACTTGCAGTGTCTAGCTATGCCGAGTTGTTTGCTGATGATGCCGAAGAAGATGAGGCACCCGATGGTGCCCAGCTCGATCCTGACCAGGAATCTGAGAGGACGGAAAGTACTGAGTTGGTGGCCGCTCGGTCCGCATGTACTGTGATAGGTCCTTCTGCAGCTCGGATCCTGTCCGAGCATCCTGAGGATGTTCCTGCTTCCTCTTCCCACGCTGTCCGGGAAGGTGATGATTAGTGGATCCGGATGAGGCTACCCAGGAGGAGGAAGAGGAAGGTGATGAGTTCAGGCTCCAGAGAAGGAGTCAAGTCGTGATTGTTGACACCCCTCAAAGGGGTAGATCCAAAATAAAGAGGTCAGCCCGTTGTCGTGAAGGAGATGGTGAGGATGCTGATCAGGAAGATGATGTGCTAGTGGGTCAAGGGCGTTTATCTGAGTTATCTGACAAAGATCTGGCCGCTGTGGTAAGCTTTCATTCCTTGTCCTGGTCTATTGGTTTGTGTACTCTGCCTCTTACTTATCCTCATTTATTGCAGGGAGCCCAAATCGGGCAAGAATTTTTAAAGAGACTCACTGACTCCTCAGCTAGCAAAGAGGCTTAAAAGAAAACCATTGAAGACTTGAGGGCCAGCTGGCAGAGGCACATAGACTCTGTAAAAGCCAAGGTTGAAGAAATCAAAGTCCTGAAGGGGCAGGTTCAAGTTCACGAGGCGGAGCTGAAAAAGATGCGTGACCAGTATACTGCCGAGATCCAAGCGGCTTTCGACAAGTATAAAGAGGAGAACTCCGAGCTGGATCAGAATTTGGCCAAGCTCCGAGCTGAAAGGGATGAGCTTGAGGCTTCTATCCCAACCCGGGTTGCTCAGGCTATCCATGAGTACAAGTCCTCAGGGCACCTTGCTAAGGCCCTGAAAGCACTGCTGGGCTCTGTAATGTGGCAGAGCTATACCCTGGGGGCTGGGGTTGATGAGGCCGAGGGTCAGTTTACTGATCTGGTTATCCCTAACCTTCCTCAACATAGCATGTACAAGCCAGGATCAGGCAAAATCTATGATGATCGGTTGAAGGAGTTCAAGAATGGTGAGGACATTGGAGTCAAGTATGACAAAAGCCGCCCTACTCCTAAGAGCTCTGAGCCAGTTCCTCCTTCCACCAGCCAGCCTGCTTCGTCTGGATAGCAGAATCCTATTGCTGAAACACAAGCTTTGTACTTTATTCTTTACTTTGGCCAAGACATGTTTTGTCTTCTGAAACTTCTGGAAATTTTTGTAATTTCTTACATTTGCTTATTTTAATACCAAGTCTTTTTGTTTTGAATTTCTTTAAGTGTAGTACTTACCTGGTACTTAACCGGTACTTATCTATTTCCTCCCCCATGTATGACATGCCTATTAAATTATATAGTGGATGGCATACTTGGTGTTTGATATCGGCCTTTTATCTCATTTTACGCTTTGCGTTTCTGAAAATGGCCTGACCTGCAGACTTAGGGACTTTGTCCTTTGCAAACTTTCTAAGCCTGACCTGCAGAGCTCAGTTCGGGATTGCCGGACCTGCAGACTTAGGGAGTTAGTCCTTTGCAAACTTTCTAAGCCTGACCTGCAGAGCTCAACTTGGGATTGCCTGATCTGCAGACTTAGAGAGTTTGTCCTTTGCAAACTATCTGAGCCTGACATGCAGAGCCCAGTTCGAAAGTGTCTGATCTGTAGACTTAGAGAGTTTGTCCTTTACAAACTTTATGAGCCTGGCCCGCAGAGCTCAGTTTGAAATTGCCTGACCTGCAGACTTAGAGAGTTTGTCCTTTGCAAACTTTCTGGGCCTGACGTGCAGAGCTCAGTTCAAAATTGCCTGACCTGCAGACTTAGAGAGTTTGTCATTTGCAAACTTTCTGAGCCCGACCTGCAGAGCTCAGTTCGGAATTGCCTGACCTGCATACTTAGAGAGTTTGTCATTTGCAAACTTTCTGAGCCTGACCTGCAGAGCTTAGTTCAGAATTACCTGACCCGCAGACTTAGAGAGTTTGTCCTATGCAAACTTTCTAAGCCTGACCTGCAGAGCTCAGTTCGGAAATGTACCCTTTAAGGGTTATATATTAGCAATGTTATACTTATAAAAATAAGTTTTTTATTAAAATGCACTGATGTTTGGTTACATCTTATTGAAATAAATAAAACTGAAAAGAAAACAATGCGAGTCTGGCACCTGTCCTAGACATAGAATTTGCACAAGTTATTGGCGTTTCAGCTTCGAGGTATGGTCCTGCCACTCGCATCAGCTAGCTGGTATGCTCCTTTGCCATGGACTTTGACTACCTTTTAAGGTCATTCTCAGTTCGGGTCAAGCTTTTCTTGAGGACCTTGCCTGCTAACGTCATTCCTTCTCAATAGTAGGTCCCCTTCTTTAAAATAAGAGTGTTTGGCTCTGGAGTTATAGTACCGTGATATTCTCTGTTTGTATTTGGCCATTATAATGTAGGCCACCTCTCTGGCTTCCTCCGAATCATCCTTAGAATGCTTGAGTTCAGATTCCTGATCTATGTGCGTGTAAAGCTCTGTCCTTGGGGAGGGAAGACCAATCTCTGCTGGAATGACTTCTTCATTTCCATAGGCCAAGGAAAAATGTGTCTCACCTGTAGCTGAGTTTGGCGTATTCCTGTACGCCCAAAGTATATTGGGTAGATGTTCCACCCAATTCTCTCCTTCTACCATCCAGTCTCTTCTTTAGACCGATCTTATCTGCCTGTTTGTTTGTTCAACTTGTCCATTAGACTGTGGATGGCCAACAGAGGTAAAGTGCTGGGTGATGCCTAGCTCGGTACACCATTATCTTACTGTCTTATCTTCAAACCGAGTTCCATTGTCTGAGATCAGATTCTTGGGTATACAATATCTGTAGACAATATTCTTCCAAAAGAACTTTTGAATGTCCTTGGTAGTGATGGTAGTTAGAGCTTCAACTTCCGACTGGGTCGGATCTTCTACTATTTCTTTATGATTATACATATATAATAAATGGCTTTTCTATTGTCATATATTTATTCTTTTAAAAAACCAATTATGAATTGTTATATGATAACGTTCTTAGTATTAAACTGTGATAGAGAAACCATGATAAGCGATTATGGTTGATGATATCTCTAATCACTTTAATAAGTTTGATACTTAAATGTCTCTAGGCTTATGTACTATTAAACAGGGCATTGATAGTACAAATAGGCTAGCACGAGCTAGATGTCTTCTGTCTTTAAGGGCTTGTATAGATCTCGTTTATCGAAGTGTAGAGACACTTGGACTGTACGTGGACGTGTATTAGAGAATGCGTACGTTAGACTGACCCACTTACACTGTTAAGTGTCACACTATGTGACGGTTGTGTAATTATCCTTAGGACCAGAGTCTACATGGCATCACGCTGTGGGATGTCATACTTTGACTCTATTGAGGTTTCCCCTATCCATGGGGCAATCATGCGGTAGTGATTGGGTGTGATACTGAAGCATGCGGAGTATACATGTTTGGTCGTCCAGAAATCGCGTACCCTAATAGTATGAGTGAATATCCAAAAGGACCTTATTATAAGGAATGTCTTACTATCGTGAATCTTTGCAAAGTGGAAGTAAATGAGTTATTTCGAGAGAGCATGATATCCAGATTATAAGATACGGTCGTTAATGCTTGACACTCGACGTACGACCGTATGGATATTACTATAGCGATAGGATTCTATACACGTTAACCGAGCACATGAAAGGTAGTAGTAATTGCGTATTGACTCTTCGATTATTGGGGGTCATGGACGTGTTGCTAGACGCTATCCGTGATCATTAGATGTGAAGGGCATTTTCGTAATTGCGCCTTATGTCTACGGCCAACATATTCGGAAGTCTATCAGGTCACACATATATGAACATCAAGTCGGATTAAAATGTGGTTATAGTTGATAACCAAATAAGGAAAAAATTTATCTCATACTATAAGGTTATAGTGGTACATTAATATGGTGGTATTTATTTATTATAAATAAATATAATACAAGATATTAATTATGTTGATTAATTAAATATGTATATAGATACATATATTTCGAAATATATATGTATATATGATATACATGTATTTTGTGAATTAATTAATCATAGCATTATATTAATTAAAAAATATTCACGATGCCAATTTGTGGCAATATGAGACGCATATGTTAAATATATAAGATACATTTGGATTATGTAATTTAATTAATGGTATTATCATATATTAATATAAGATATTAATATATAAAAATATATAGTCACATACGTGACATGCATATAGATTGTGCTTGTGCACATTTGTTTCCAATATATATATATATATATACATATATATATATATATATATATATATATATATATATATATATATATATATATATATATATATGTGTGTGTAATATATATATGTGATATATACACATTTGTAAATTGATTTATGGTAATAAGATAAAGATAATCAATATTAGATATTGACAATATCTTGAAAATATTTAATATAAGATATTAAATTAAATGAGATAAATCAATCAATTGTATTTTCCTTGTTTTATTAGGAAAATGTTTTCTTTCACCTTAATCTACACAGAAGTTTTTCCTATTGGGAATAGGATTCATTGGGGGGCCCCACCCTCTATATAAGAGAAGAGTTGGCTAGCTCTTTTGTACATCATAATTCCAAGAGTTTAGAATTCTTGTGAAAAATAAAAGAGTGCTTCTTGTGAGTTTTTGGGAGAGAGAAAATGTCGATCTAGCAGTCGAGTTTTTCTAGTAGCAATCCTTGGCGGGATTCCAGCGAGGTGCTCGTGTGGATTACTGGTAAAAGCCGGACACGTGGACGGCTCGTGCACATCTACTCCTACCGGACAGTCAAAGCGTCGATCTTTTAGATCAACCAAGGTAGTATTACCGTCCCTTCTCTTATATGTTTTTGTTTAAACGAAGTCGATCCTAGATCGGGAAATCAATTTTTTGAAATTCCGCTGCACTACTCGATTGATTTCTTAATAGTTTCATCTTGGGAGCCTAAGATTTATCAGCTGGTAGGATGCCACGTTTCAAATAGGACACAATTGGGTCCATCCATATGGCTTGTTGCATAACAGGTGACTTCTTTCTGGGCGTAGCTTCGTTCAGTTAGCTGCTCCACCAGAACCCTTTTATCTGAGAAAAAATTATATGCTAACTTTGAGAGTGCATCAGCTCGTTTATTCTGAGACCGAGAGACCTGCTCGATCTGAGCTGACTTGAAATTCTTGAGTAAGGCTTGGGCCACCGTCAACTATTTCTTCATTGGTTCTTCATTTGCTTCATACTCCGCTTTAACATGGTTAACTACCAGCTGAGAGTCACTGAACACTTGTAAATTGGTTGCACCTTGCTTACTGGCTAGTCGGAGTCCGGTAATCAGAGCTTCATTTTCTGCTTCATTATTCGTTGCTTTGAACTTAAAACGTAAGGCGCATGGAAACTCTTCTTCCTTTGGACTTATGAGCATGAGGCCTGCTCCTGCCTCTTATTTCCCCGATGTCCCATCCACATACAGGGTCCATATGTCAACTTGTGTCGTCGGATGATCTTTCTTGATACAGACGGATATTCCCTCCGCTAAAAAGTCTGTTAAAGCCTAAGGTTTCACTGCAGTTCGGGGCTGGAAGTCCAGGTCATACTCTACGAGCTCTACAACCAACTTTGCTAATCTTCCTGACGTATCATGTCGAGCCAATATATGTCGTAATGGCTGATCTGTCACCACAGTTATCGGATGTACCTAAAAATATGGCCTTAGCTTCCTTGAAGCATGTATCAAAGCTAATGCTAACTTTTCCGCATTAGTGTATCTAACTTCTGGTCCATGAAGAGCTCTACATAAATAAAAGATTGGTTTCTGCACATTGTCCTCATATCTGATCACGACTGCACTGATTGCTTCTTCACAAACTACTAAGTATATTAGCGAAATTTCTCCTTCTTGAGAAGAGGTTAGGGTTGGCAGTTCGGCTAAGTAAGCCTTGAGGTCTTCAAAGGCCTTTTGGATGTCCTCATTCCACTGTAAGGGACTTGTTTTTCTTAAGACTTTGAAAAAAGGTGAGGCACGCTGTGCCGATCTGGACATGAATCTATTCAGTAGCCATACGCCCTGTCAGTCGTTGCACTTCTTTGATGTTATTTGGGGGTGGCATAGACCTCAATGTCTCAATTTAGTCCGGATTTGCTTTGATATCTTCCTTGTGTTGGAAGTAGTGCCCAAAAGACAATTTATGTAATTGTTTTTATAATTAATATATGACAGATTTATTCTCATCTTATTATTTGCTTCGTGCTCGTAAGTAATACACTAGTGAAAACCCCAAGTCGTATCATATGTAGCCATATAACTTAGTGTGTGTCACACGCGAGGATTAAGTTTATGGTGATACACTTGAACTGTTAGTCCGTGGTGAACTTCATCAAAGTATGGGGTCTATTGATTAAACCACCATTAATGCATCTAAGTGGGGAATTTATAAATGATCTAGTCATATAGGACTCGACCGATTTAATCTGCATTTCTCGTATAACCGTGATGGAGAAATCTTATTAAATCACAAGATGATCATATATTGATTAACCTTAATCTTGAAGTTATGTAGACTCCTACTTGTTTCAAGATAGGGTTTGATGTGTTCATTAAGGATTGCTAAGAGGCGCGGTCTGAATCACTTTCACGTTGGCACTATTTTGGAATGAGTAAGGAGTGTGTCTCACAGATATGGAATCTATTCCTTCATGCGGGAAGTAGAAAGACAATCCCCTTATTTGTTAATCCTAGAAACTGATCGATCCGTGAAGTTCATATTGGTTATGAACTAATTGATCACTAGTGGGTTAATGGTAAATAATGATAAGATGTAATGAAGATGGTTTATGGATAGTCTATGAAGAGTTAGTCTGTATGTAATGATTATATCAATGGACACTTATTGACTCGACATATTGAGAATAAGTTATATGTATAATCGATAGAGTTCAGTTTCGGATTTATGGTGGCGTAATTCCGGAATTAATAAGTTGAATGGAAATATTTTGTTTGATGAATATTTTATTCAATTTATTGTATTAAGTTAAATAGTTGATCTATTTAATGAATATGCGAATATTATTTGTTCGGTATATAATATGTAATATAGAAAATACATTTTCTATTATCCCAAATGACATAAAAAATTGCGCCATATTTTTTTATTTTGGGAAAAGAAATTTTCTCCTAATTAAGTATAATGTGGATAATATAATTATTTATGTGTTAAATAATTATAAATAAGAAATTAGTTTTCTTATTAGATAAATCAGAAATCCTATTGGATAAATGTTTTATTAAATTTGTGTGTATTAGATAAACTTAAAAACTATTGGTTATTAGCCTATATAAAGAGAGTTTCTCCAACACCAAATTAGATAGAAAAAATAACGCCACTTTTAAAAGGAAAATAGAGTTTTGTTTTCTTGTCTTTTTCTTGTAGGCATATTCGAGGAGGTTCGAATGCGGGATCGACGTCCACCAGTCGTCGTTTGAAGATACAATCCGAAAGATCACGACATCTCGATTCGGTCGGGTAATCCTGTAACCTTTTCTACAAGGTATTAATTAATCGTTTATTAGTTAATTAGATCGCAAAATTCATGCTTCAACTATAGATCTTGATCTAATCAAGATCTAGATGAATCTGTGTGGGTTCTGACTCGACTCGATTCATTCAAATCGGGTTATCGGGTCGGTTTCAGATTCCGGCAACTCCAGCATGTGGTAGCAGAGCCATGGTTAAAACCGAATTTCGGTCCATTAATTAATTATGAACGGATTAATTAATTAGGGGTGGGATTGCATTAGAATTGTATGTTGCTTCTTTTATTTTTTTTGTAAATATATTGCATGGTTGACGAGATGGATTGAAGTTGGTACTGTTTAACCGTTAGATCTGTTGTAAACCTGTTTTTCCGGGTATAGGAAATTATGTAAGTCGTTATAATTTTAATTTCCTAAGAAGATAGTTTTTTTTTTCGGATCTGGTGCTATATATACGAAGTTCGAAGTTTTCATCAATGGAGGACTCGCGGCACAATGGAACGGCATTGCACCATCTATCGGGCCGTCCTGGGTTCGAAACACCTTATATGTGGTTTTATTCAATTTTTTTTTCCAGAAATTGCGAATGTTTATTTATTTTAAGGAAAAAGGTGAAGAAAATATGTAGCAGCCGAGAATAACTCGCGACCTACAGGTGGACAATACTTGCCATCAACCAGACAAGCTACACGTATTTTGCTCATATTCGGCTAGGCCGAATTATATACAGACCCGTATCTGCTTCTCTTTTATTAGAAATTAGTAGATCCATGAAATTGTGTTTAGGATCTTTTACTTTTTCGCAATTATTTTCTTTGGTGATTATTTATGTGATATAACCATATCATGCATCACATTCATGAATTTCACTCCTAGCATATGCATACATGTAGATAATTAATTTTGGGATTAATTAGGCATGTATGAATACGTAATTAATTAAGATTAATTTAGGTAATTAATTAAGCAAACAAAATTTTATCTGGATATAAAATTCACATGATAAAAATAAAATTTACTCGATAAATTTTCATTTTAGGATCTTAAATCCTTCGGGGATTTTGTTTATGTAGTGGCTGCATATAAAGAATTTTAATGATAAAAATTTGGAAAATTGTGAAAAGATAGGACGTTATTTGGAACCGATAAGCTGGTGATTGCTTTTCATGATTTATTGTTTTTGGATTATTGAAAAAATTCTGAGATCTTAAATTTTTATCATGACAAGATTAGGACTATAAAATTCATCGGTGAATTTTTGTTGTGTAGTGTCTACACAAGAAATTTCTATCGAAAATTGGAAAATAATGAAAGGTGTCACTAGTCAGATGGTATTTGGAACCGATAAACTAGTGGGAGCTTTAAATTTTGTGATTTATTGTTTTTTGAATTATTAGAAAATTCATAAGTCCTAATGTATTAGGATTATAAAATTCTAGGTGAATTTTGATAGTGTAGTGTCTACACATGGAATTTAATAAATCCACAATATTGGAAAATCATGGATATAGTGACACTAGTTAGACGGTATTTGGAACCGATGAACTAGTGAGATGGATTAATTTAAATGTTCATGTTTCATTGTTTTTCCGGATTGTGAAGAAATTCTGAAAATCCTAATAAGACTACCTATTTTTCAAAATAACGAGTGGGAGCGGGGAAGGTGACAACCGACCCCACGGCCTCTACTGTTGACACAAGCACATGAGAGAATAGTGACGCCTCGTGCCACTTTGATTTCGGCTCCCTACGGATGGCCTTCACCGCTATCAGCATTCAAGGCTTGGTCTTCTAAGGGATAGGCTTTTGAGTACTCTTCAGGGCACTGATCTACCCTACGGAGGCATACTCGGGGTGTACTTAAAAATCTGAAACAGTAGGTCACATCACAAGGTTATTTTTAGAAATATCTTGGCTGAAAAAGGAAGGTAATTAACAAATAAACGGGGATGTTTGATTCTCAATGGTTTAATTGTTGAGAGAGATTGTCTCAATTTAATCGTCACCTCTTTGACCTACCCTACAGCGGCACTGATGTGTGAGATTAAATCATTGGAATGGTAGGATAAACTGCATGCATGACATCACGTTTATAATTCCTAAAGTCATTATTAGTTGTGGTGTATGATTTGATTTATATTTCTGTCATAATTTATTTTTCAACTACATATCATCTCAATGTAACTAAAGTGCTTAAATGATTATAATTGACTGATGATGACTTCGTGTAAGTGGAAAAGTAACGAGAACGTTGAACTCATTAATCAAGAATGCAAATTAATTTTTCGGAAGAGGATGTTCCTCTTGAGCCTATAAACTTAAGTGACATTAATAAGTATGTCACTGCTGTGACTCATGTTGAATGGGAGACAAGTTAAAATTAGTTCAAAGATGATGAGAATGATTTGGCATCAATCTCACTGGACATCCCACAGTTCACGAGTAGTGTCTACTCAAATGAACTGCTAGTTCGCGGTTCACTGAGTAGACTCAATCTGCCGAGGGGCAACAAAGGCTGGAACTCTTCCTGCCAGGCTTCTCATCCGTCAAGTTTGCAGGTAAGACTGTTGGCGTTGATGAGCGATAAGATATAGATGTACGTAAGTCACTCGAGAGAGGTTTTATGATACGAAAGCAAAGCACCCGGGAGTATTTACCCCCACGTTTGCCTCGGTAAGCGGTTTTTTTCATTCATTCATTGATTCAAGTTTAGTTTGCTTCCAAGTCCAAGCGCTAGCGGTAGAAGCTAGTCGCCAGAAGCGAACTTCCGGGCCGGAAAGGAGCTAGATGAGCTAGGTCTCTCCCGTGTCCACTCTGGATGTTGAATAGATGGACAAATCTGTTCGGATTTAAATGAAAGCGGCATTCTCCCTTGACTCGATCTTGAATTTCATTATGGAACTTTCTCTCGAACGCATCCTCGCACAAAGGGAGCATCACGTTGGCTGAAAGCATTGTTCCGTTCAATCCATAAACACGTGTGGTTAACACCACGAGATGTAACCTCCGGAGTAATTGAAACATCATATTAGTGCAACAGGTAATTCGGCAAATTGATTTCGGGCTTTTCGACCGACCAGTCATCTATAAGGCTATGGAAGCCGCCATAAGATAATAAGAAGCAGCTAGAAGCTGTGAAAGGACTATTACTGGATAATTCATGGGTAGAGCAAAAGAGGATGAACTATACAAGTTACCAATAACCTGGATTAAATGAAGTGAAGGCTCCGGTGTATAGAGAAGACCTCACCGTTTAAGAAGTTACCATAGAAACGATGGAACCCACTACACTATTTCTTTATCCATTTTATATTTTTTATTTGCTATATTTTTGACACCCGTCCGGCCCTACCAGATTAGGAATGCGAAGGCCTCTCCTTCGAAAGGAGACCGGGGAAAGAAAGAGCTATGCTATTGACCGTCCGTAGTACCCGAAGCACTGGAGTAATCCAGTAGCCGGGAAGGGGCCTAGAAGTGCCTACTACTACACCACACTGCTTTCATTATCTAAAATGAAGAACATTTCCCACCAAAAGATCAGTCCAATAATACCACTCACTGGTAAATAGCGCAAGACTTCTTCGTGAATCTCCGCTATTTGAATATGATGAGGAGAAGAAGCTGAGACGGTACAAAGAAGAGGTGGCGCTATAATTCATGAGTATTTCCTCTCGGACGACATTCCAAATCTGCTTCGTGACTGCGACAAAACCGGCTCTATAGCTAGGTCTACTCCCAAAAATAGGACTGGATCACCGGGATCAAAAGAATCTACAGGATCTACTTCTGTGTCTGGATTTGTTACAACTACATATTAAAATTAGCATGAAAGTCCTACTTTAGATGATAGGCCTCGCTGAGCTCTCTCTTGGGCTGTAAAAGCGGTGTGAAAGAATAGTTGGGCTACCTTGAGAGCTTCCCTGGTTACTGAGTCAATTCTAAGTACCATCTCGAAATGTACACAAGTTCTCGCTCATAAGCATAGCCATATGATGAGTTGAAAGCTTCTGTGCGATAGCATGGAAGATTTTGGTTTGGAGTGGAGGTGTCTCGCAATCCTGAGATTTAGTTTCCGGCGGAATGCTGGATTCATATGTATAGAACTAATTTTGGGATTGGACACAGTATGAAAGATCTTTTAGATGCGCATGTTCCTCCGGGGGGGGGTGGCAATATTCAAGATCGAGTCAAGGGAGAATGCCGCTTTCATTTAAATCCGAACAGATTTGTCCATCTATTCAAAATCCGACCAAGTTGATCAATGGATTCGCGCCTCTCCGATAAGATCATCTCCACGAGCTAAATCCCCAACTTGGAATGCACCTTTTCACATGGTGGCTGTCCGTGCACTTTCCGGAAATGACAGAAATATACTCGTGAAGACGAGAAAGAATATCTTACGATCTGGAGATCTCCGCGGAGACGGATGCATAAACCCTCCGCAGACGGGTGGAGAAGTTGCTTCTGACGGGCTTGTGAACAATTCAACAAAAAGAGGTCAAATCCCCTAAGTAACTCGCCAAGCTCTAAGATTAGCATAAGCAGCCAAGCATAGTGGTTCGCTCAAGCGAGTTTACGATACTTCAAAGTGTTCCGGTAGTGCTTCTAGCAAGGAAAGAGTCAGATAAGACCCTCTAACCAGAACCACAAGAAAATAATAAAATGAAGCTCTCGAACGAGCTACAAAGCTACATCAATCCACAGGAATTCAATCCTCCACCACCTCGTAAAGCCGTAACTGCAATAATGCGCCCTTTACTCGGAAGCTAAAGTTCTTTTGTAAGAACAAGGTAGCTGTGCATTCATGATAGAAGAGTAGACAACGGACAGTTATTTCAGCTAAGACAGTGGGAGTGATATAAGGAAACAAATTTCTGATACGATAACGGATTTTAATCCTTGAAATATCAAAGAAATATAATTTCTATTTTCAGATTCGTTGGAACAAATGGATTCACTTCACATCGATGATACAGTTGCCTTAAAGAAAGTGAAGATGACATTTGTATACGATTCTGAACTCGGACTTTTGTCTGATAAAGTCAGAACCACTAGGTACTGCTGTAAAGGTATATGTAACGCATCATAAACTATTAAGGCAAATGATTTCCGTATTTTTAGATAAACGATTCTTCAGCATCTATTAATTAGTGCATATATCCTAAAGATAACTCTCTGAAAAATGGCTAAGGGTGATTCCTATTTCCCAGTCTAAGAACACTATCTCAAAGGAAAAATGAATAAGTAACCTTTCGATTGGGAAAAGGTAATAGAGCTAAATAAGTATCATAGCTTGTTTATATCGACCTTCGGGGTCTTATGAAGGATACAGGCTAGTGGGAGCTTTTGAGCGGAAGACAATTGGTCTGATAGCTGCTCGAAATGCCGATTAGTTTATCTTTGGAGGAATCTCTTATATTACCAGAGAAGAGAGTGTTCCATGCTTTGATATAGGCTATAACATAGTTTTTGGCACTGATGCTCGGCCTGCCTCCGAGTGAAATGTTTTCATTGAAGGATAAACCATGTATTGCCTTATATAGTTATTGATATGCTACATTACACTGCTTAACTCAATTAAGATATTGGTTGCAAATAACGGTTTACATTATTATGTAATACCGAGAAGTCTACCTAAAAGATGCTTATGAATTTATGGATAAGAAGTGAACTACGTTTACTCCACTTCCGTAAATAGAGGCATTTAGCACTTGCTGCTTGAAGGTAGAACTGGAGATTTTGCATATACGTTCAGATGGTGATTGTTCGTGAAATATTTTAATGCATTGAGTGAAGTTTGGTTATATACTTCTTAAGATTGGACAGTGTCGGTTGTACTGTTACAGCCTTTCTGAAAGAATGTTTAAATAACAACCTTGGACCTTGAAGTAAAGTTACTCAAGGAAGTTACTATCTGATTTAATCAGACCACATCTGATATACCGCGGCAGAGCATGGTCTACCGGACCACCTTCAGACTCACCGTAGCGGTCTCCTCTCAGCTTCTGATCTCCATCGCCACTAGCCCGTCTAGAAATAAGCCGATCAGGTCATCGAGTTAGCGCGATCGTATCCGACCTTCAGGGGGCGAACACGCTACCCTCGGTCTGATATATCGGCTAGTCGGACTACTCCCTCCACATACATGAGAGCACGCTCTATATTTAGCATTAGCAAGGATAAGACTATCTCAGCAGGAAGGCATCAGAGTGACTAGTGGTCCCTCCGGCCCGACCCTCTATAGCTGCATGTCTTCTTAATTATGCTTAATTATGTCTTGTCACTGTTAGACTAATCACCGATTAGAGTTTTGCCTATAAATAGAGGCTTCATGTAAACCAGAAGGAAGGATATGCAATTCAATATAAGCAGATAAACTCTGCCAATTTGTTGACCACGTCTTTTCTTCAACACTTATTACGTGCGCCGGCTGAGCACCGCCATGTGCTCCTCACAGCCACCATCACCCTACCGTAAAAGTCATCTTCTACAGTCAGATATCCACCCTCTAAACACCTTCTCTAACACCGTGATATTCCACGCAATATCAGTAACCAACATTGGTTGTCGAGGATAATACTATTGAACCAGTTCAGAATATCAAACCACCCAAATACAGTGAGAGTATGGTTTAACCATTGACCCGCTGTGATTATGCAGAATTTACAGTCTGCTGGGAGTGATTGATAACCTATTGTCTTATTTGGAAGTGCTGTATAGGATTCTGATAATAAGAGGCTGGTTTAAAACCATAAACTATAAGTGGAGTTTTGGTACTCCATGTCTGTTCACACTCTTGTAGAACCACCTATGTATCTCAGGCACAGTGGGAGTAATTGGATCTACATGAAAAGAGTCGAATGAATGAGAAAGCTTATCTTTCTAAGCAAAGCCAAGTGGTCTATGGCTAATTCCCTGAGAAGTAGATAGTTTAATAGGGGTGATGCCCTGAAACTTTCTTGACTCCCTGGAAAGCAGAAAGATTACCATGAGTGATGCCTTGAAACTTTCTTGCCGTGCAAAGGAGCTTGAATTCACTCGGATCGGAAGAGTTTTAGCTTAAAGCCAATGGCAGATTACTGCCTATGCTTATATCCATTGGTGGATTAAAGCAAACCTTTAGGTCATTAAAAGTCATATGTTTTGAAATGTGTGGGCTTGACTAGAATATTGACGAGTCTTTTGTAGACTAGAGAATCAATATTGGTTAAGTAGTAGACGTTAGTGTTAATGCAAGGTAAGAGTTGTGAACGACAAGGTGTGTTATCTGAAGTCAGGAACTGACGAGCCAAGATTCTCCAAATATGAGATGTAAACTATATTCTTAGAAATCGATTCGGTCGAATTCAGGAGAACAAGTTTTTGGCAATATCCCATGCATCTTATTGGTTAAGATGATAATGCATTTTCGTATTCAATATTCAACGAGTTGTTTCCTACCCAACCCCTCATAGAATAATTCTCTCAATCTTCGGATATAGAGAAAATATGATAGATTCTCTTTTGGATCGAGAAAGTCGGATTATTAATGGTCAATTAAAATTCGAATCTTGGATTCGAGCATTGGATAGTGGTATGGTGCATCCTCAAGTATCTTAGGAGAACGAGGAATAATATGCTTGTATATTCGGGTGCAAACCTAGATGATGTTGACTACACTGATTCTGACGTCCAGTCGTATTAAGGGTGATCGTGAGTCGATCCCGGTCACATTGTTTACTCATTGTGATAGAGTCATAGTCTGGCACAATTTAACATCACTGGAGCAGCTTAAGAGGCAATATGGCTTAAGAAGTTCTTTTCTGATCAGGGAGTAATTTCAGGTCTGGGTAAAGCCGATATCACTTCACTGTGAAAACAGTGGAGAGGTAGCGTATGCAAAGGATCTTCGCAGTCACTAGAGGTCAAAAGAATATTGAGAGAAAGTACCACTTGATCAGATAGACCGTGTAGAAAGACGACGTTTCGGTCCTAAAGATCGCCTCGAGCCGACAACCTAGCTGATCAAGTTTACCAAGTCATGTGCCATCTAATGTCACTGATAAGTGCTTGGCGGGTATGAAATTGGGAGATATGTCTTATCTGCTTTAGAGAAAGTGGGAGAATGTTGTGGATAGATAGAATAAGGGTGTGGTGCTCTAAAAACAATTCTTGCTTGTCTTTATGGGCAAGTGGGAAATTGTTGATGTAGTGCCCGAAAGACAATTGTTGCTTGTCTATACGAGAAAGTGGGAGATTGTTGGAAGTAGTGCCCGAAAGACAATTTATGTAATTGTTTTTATAATTAATATATGACAGATTTATTCTCATCTTATTATTTGCTTCGTGCTCGTAAGTAATACACTACTGAAAACCCCAAGTCGTATCATATGTAGCCATATAACTTAGTGTGTGTCACACGCGAGGATTAAGTTTATGGTGATACACTTGAACTGTTAGTCCGTGGTGAACTTAATCAAAGTATGGGGTCTATTGATTAAACCACCATTTTTTCGCCCATAACACTTTATGGTGTGACCATCTTATTGTTGGAAGTAGCGCCCGAAAGACAAGTTATGTAATTGTTTTTAGAATTAAAAAATGACAGATTTATTTTCATCTTATTACTTGCTTCGTGCTTGTAAGTAATACACTACTGAAAACCCCAAGTCGTATCATATGTAGCCATATAACTTAGTGTGTGTCACACATGAGGATTAAGTTTATGGTGATACACTTGAACTGTAAGTCTGTGGTGAAGTTAATCTAAGTATGGTGTCTATTGATTAAACCACCATTAATGCGACCAGAACACTTTATAGTGTGACCGTCTTATCCGGACCGTCAACATTGGTTGTCTAAGTGGGGCATTCATATATGATATAGTCATATAGGACTGGACCAATTTAATCTGCGTTTCTCATATAATTCCGTGATTGAGAAATCTTATTGAATCACAAGATGATCATATATGGATTAACCTTAATCCTGATGTGATTGCATACTCCTACTGGTTTCAGGATAGGGTTTGATGTGTTCGTTAAGGATCACTAAGAGGCGCGGTCCGAATCACTTTCACGTTGGCACTATTCTGGAATGAGTGAGAAGTGTGTGTCTCACAGATATGGAATCCATTCCTTCCTGCGGGAAGCAGAAAGACAATCCCCTTATTTGTTAATACTAGAAACTGATCGATCCCGGGAGTTCGTATTGGTTATGAACTAATTGATCACTAGTGAGTTAATGGTAAATAAGGATAAGATGCATTGAAGATGGTTTACGGAAATAATCCTACTTCAGTACGGATAGTCTATGGAGGGTTAGTTTATATGAAATGATTATATCAATGGACACTTATCGACTCGACTCGACGTTTTGCGAATAAGTTATATCTATAATCGATAGAGTTCAGTTCGGATTTATGGTGGCGTAATTCCGGAATTAATGAATTAAGTAGAAATATTCTGTTCGATGAATATTTTATTTAATTTATTGTAGCTATTGATTATAGGTCCATGGTCCCCGGTTTGGCTCCTAACACGCGAGTGTTTTCTCGTTTTATGGAACCTCGATAATAAATTAAATAGTTGGTCTATTTAATAAATATGTAAATATTATTTATTTGGTAAATAACACTTTGAAGAGGCTGTTATGGGTGGAAGAATGACTGTTACCGTCAATACGAATGGCGATGTTTGTGCTGTACAAAAATCTGGGAGGAACCGGATCTTGCAAAGTGTCATCATGCGCAGTTAACTTACGCATTGCTTCCGTGAAAGGCCATGGATATTACAACCAAGATAAAGAATGTCGTGAGTAACATTTTTTGCGATTCTTTTGTCATACTAACTCGTCTTTGCCTTTTTTTTTTCCGTGCCTTTTTCCTGTTTGTCTTCCTAGAATCCGATTCACAAAGATATAACCTTATCATCGCTTTTCTTGGCTTGCTCACATCATAATCATGGGTATCTCTTTTCTTTTTTATCGGTGGCATTTTTTGTTCATGTTTAGTATGAATGCGTTAGCGATTTGAAAATCATGTTCGCTCGCTTTTTGTTCCTTCAGGTTGAATCATACAACACCGAAAGAGCCTTCAAAAAGATTAAAAGACATCCTGTTGGTAAGTGTATTTTCTTGGACGCCCTTTTGTGTTCCTTTAACGAAGTCTCGTATATTATTGAACCGAACAACCGGGCAAGAATGTGGTTTATAGATAGTGTTTGAAATGGTTTTATTTTCAGGTACAAATGCTCAAGTGAGAAGCCAACAAAAGTAGGAAATGAAACCGCAACCCGTTACTACATGGTGACAAACAATCCGAAGCAAAAGCAGATGATATGGAACTCAAAATGTCATGAAACAGAAACACAAGAAGAATAAAAGAAGTGGGACCCGGAAAACGCGTGAAAACGCATAGATGGGTAGTAAACTGACAAATGTATCAAATGCTGCTTCTTCATCTCCATGGTTGTGCATGTTAGAGCTCCTCAATACATGTGTCGTAGGAATATTGTATCAAGTGACATGCATAATATCATTTCATTTATAATTTCTTTCACATAGTATGAGTGTATATGGTGAAAGAGATTAGAAATAGAAGGATACGAGATGCATATCACTTGATACAACATTTTTAAACGATCATATCTCTAGTCAGTCATTAGGTAAAGCTGTGTATTTGTGCTTTCATTTTTGCTGGGTAACAATCTGAGTCTAAACTCCGAATATCGCTCTAGATTCAGATCCATGTAATTTTTATTCAAACATCGTTTTTCTCCATTTTACTGAATCTGTATTCACAGTAGATGGTTTTGTTTTATGGATTTGAATGATTTGAGTTGCAATGTTTTACATCTTATATTTGATGGTTCTCTGTTCTTATTCGTTTTTTCCACGAGTTTAGACCAAGCAAGGACAACAACAAAGACGAAGAATGAACATATGTTTGTGCAAACTTGACATCATCCCAATACACAATCGTAGATCATTGATTAATGAGTGAAATTAATAACAATGTGTTATTACATCATGATATATATAGTCTATAAACCTCATCATCAGAATTATTTTCGTCCTCCGAAGAATTATCACTAAGCTCCTCATCGTTGCTTTCTTCGGTATGTGGTTTCTGATTTCCCCCTCCGGAACTCATGGCGTCAGGAGGGGCTACTCGTTTCCCGACATCTTGCCGGATTCAGCCTTCTTACCACTTCTCAACGTTACTTCATTCAACTCCTCTTCTTGTCCATACTCCCACTGAGGTGTAATGGCAGTGCAAACATTCACATCAGCTTTCGGATTTCTCTCGGTATAACTCGGAAGTTTACCGTGAGGTCTGCTTGCTTGCTGGTCTGCCATCTGACCAACTTGTCTCTCAATAGCTTTAACGCTGGTAGACAAGGTCTTCACCATGTCTACCACCATCATCGAATTTGTGTTGAGGACACACGAGGTGGTATGATTTTGAGTTTGGTTCCATCCACCTGCGCCCTTTGGGAGTTAGGAGCTGTCCTTTGATAGTTTGAGTTGAAAGAATTCGAATTTGAAGGGCCAGGTGGTAACTTGGCTTGATTGAAGTTTTGTCGTGGAAATCCCGAGTAGTTCTGATTCTGGTTAAAGTTTCGGAAGGGTTGGTTTTGATTATCCATTAGATTTACTTCTTCCGTCATCTCCGTTCCTACCTGCATTCCCAGATCAGCAGGCTGCGTCTCAAGATTGGCCACCGCTTGCTTATCAATTCCATCCGAGCAACCAACAGCTTTTGTATCGGGATCGCTTGCGCGATGACTTTCTTTCTAACAACATTGGTCTTCTTGGGAGTCGACCACATATTGTTCTTGGCGATGGTCTCAGCCACTCTGTAGGCAGTCTCATCACCTCCCCCTAAGAAGGATCCATGAGCTGTGGAGTCAAGATAGTCTCTATTAGGTTGAGAGACACCTCTATAGAAACGATTCCAAAGAACTCATGTATCACATATCCGTGATTGGGGCACTTCCTCATCAACAGATTTAATCTCTCCCAAGCTTTGCCAACAGTCTCATCCTCTAGTTGCTCGAAAGTAGCTATTTCCCGTTTCATCTCCATAATCTTGCCTGGTGAAACCCACTTGAGAGCGAAGGCTCTTTTGACATCATTCCATGTATGGAGGGAATGATGTGCTAACGACTTAAACCATCGACTTGCTTCGCCCTTCAAAGCAAAAGGAAATAGCTTCAACTTTACGATCTCTGAATCAACACCAGGATAATGGCCTGCTTCACAGTTTGTACGAATGTGGATAAGAAGTCGTGTGGATCTTCCCGAGCATGCACCATGGAAAGAGCTATTCTCGAACTGTAGCAACTACTCCGTTCTTTAGATCGAAATTCACTCCTCCCATGTCGTGAGGGGACGAATAGTCTATGCCCTCGAGAAAATCTTGATTTAGATATGGGGTGTAAGGGTCCTGGTTCAATTGATTAAGCTGGTTTTGTCTAAATTGTTGAAGTTGTTGATTTATGCCAGCTTGTTGATTCTGTTGTTGCTGCAGAGCTTGCATTTGTTGCAGGATTAAATTTAACTGAGCTTGGGGATCAGGATTTGGAATTGGATCTTGATCTGCCATGGCGTCAAGATCAGGAAGAAGTCTCCTTCTTAGGATAGATCGTTCAGGTTCAGGATCGAAGATCAGAAGTCCCTTCTTACTTCTCGTTTGCATAAACCAGAAGAAAAGAAAAGGAAAAATCAACCTTAGGGTTGATTAGAACAGGTTTAGAAAAGGTTTGATGGTTTAGAGGGAGAAAAGAAAAGAGAAGAGAAGAGAAGATAGAAAAGAAGTGATGATTGAACAGATCGAATCAAGTCCCAGTGTTAGTGGGCGTTCGTTTCGAGAGATGAACGCCTTCGTTCAAATAAATGAACGGTCGTTCGGGGGAACAGGATTGAAGTGGACGGGCGTTCAAGTTATTAAACGCTCGTCCAGACTTCGAAAATCTAAAACTAAGGCTTAAAACTTAAAAACGAAATAGAAATAATTAAGGAAACTGAAAAGAACGTACGGAAATAAATAAAGGCTAATCTAAAACTACGAAAAAAAAACAAATCTAAAATTATAGAAACTAATATAACTATCGAAAATAAAAAAAAATAAAAATAAAAAAATAATTGAAGGAAAATAAAATTAAATAAAACAAGGTAAAACGAAAACAAAAATAAACGTAATTCTAAAATTTAGACCTACGAATTAAAATTAGAATCGATATAAAAATTTTATACCTAAAAGAATCTGACAACCGTTACCGATTCCCCGGCAACGGCGCCAAAAACTTGTTCGGTAAAAACTAGTTTTAAAATTTATAAACCGAAACACCCCAAGTATAAGGATCTGTAGTAAAGGATGTTAACGGGTCGTCCTAAGGGAATGGAATGTTTATCGAATTCAAGTATAAACCTATATCGATTATGTCACAATTATTAACTAAACTAAGGTTGAAACTAGCTAAAAGATAAAACTATTAACTAACCTAAAATCGAAAACAAAAGCGAATGAAAAACAGACAAGTTGGACGAAATGCGTTCAATTTAATGAACGAACGTCTGGAAACGAAAATCTTCGGGCGAAGCGTGCGCTATTGCGGACGAACGTTCAACTACGAAACGAAAAGGAAAAGTGCAGAAATCGGCAGGAAAAACTTAAGGTTTAAACACTAGAACTTAACTAAAGATTAAACTAACGATTCGATTAATAAACAATAAAGGAAAACACAGCGAGGCAACTAGATTCCACCCATCAACCAACAATCCCAACTAGATGGTGATTAAAAAGACATAGTTTTTAGTAGTGATTTTCACGAACTCGATCAAATATCTTCAATCAAATTTCTAAGGTTTCGTTTATCTTTTCAAACAAACTAAACATGCAATCAAAACGAAATCACGAGATTGTTTCCAAACTCTTACTCAACTAATCATGCATAATCTCTTAAAACACGAATAATTGCATTACTTTGAACAAAATAGAACTTAAATAATATATTTTCATATATTAATCCAAGCATCAAATATAAATAGATCGTTTCATCAAATTCATAATCCAATAAAACATAACAATGCAAAACAGATCCAAAGTAATGAAAAACTATGAATTAACACACTACTCATCTAGTATCGAACTCCTCTAGTTGGTTGTGTTGTTGATGAGCTTCCTCCGTTGACTCACTGCAAGGCTTTTAGCCAACAATCATGTTGGACAAGATTGTTGGATTGGAGAAATTCATCTCTATGGAATTAGGGTTCTCTGGCCGCAGCTTTTATGTAAAAGTATGCGTGAAAGAGTTGTGTAAAAGATTAGGGTTTAAGGCTTCATAATGCGGTGCTTTTATAGAGTTTTAAGTCGGCTGGAGGTAAGTCGGCCCCGGACGCTCGTCTGTCAAATTGGGCCTTCGTCTGCAAATTCCCAGACGCTGATTAAACGCTTCGTTCTCACTGCGTTGAACTCTCTATATTGATTTTATGCCTTTGAACGCCCGTTCGAATTTATGGGCCTTCCGTCCATCCTGACGGAGATCAACGCTCGGGCCGATTGCTTGGGATCGGATTTCTTCATCTTTATCCATTCTCTTCAAGCCAATTCCAACTCTATCTTGAATAATTCGACTTGAGCTTCATTTATCCTCTTTAGCACTCGAAATTCAGCCTCCTAAAGGATAAATAAACATTGCAAAATGTAATAAAACTCAAATAATAATAATTCCATTAATTTAACACATAAAATAATCAATTTTGCAAATAACCATATTAAAATCATCCTTACTAAATAATTACACTTAAACCCTTAATTCTCATGTAAATTATGCAAATGCGGGGAAAATAATAATGAAATACACCCTTAATAATCATATAAATATGGCCTTAACACAAACGCTCGTCCAGTTCATCCAAACCCAGTTAAACGAGCGTTCACCGTAGGGCAAACGCTCGTTTTCCCGTCCTCTATAAATACCCCCCCCCCCGCGACCTTTCACTGTTTCAAATCTGAATATTTCGAGAAAACCACCAAACCCACACCACTTTTCACCTATTTTTCTTCGTTTTTAACCCGATCGGAGCGATTTAAAGTTCCCGAAACACCTCTCGATCTCCTCTTTTCATTTCACTAACTCAAATCCATCAATGATCGTGTTTTGGCCGGATTCGAGACCCTACCAAGGGCGGTTTTCAAGTTTCAAAAAAATCCAATTTTTGGCCGATTCGTGCATCGTCCGGACGTTTCGTGCATCGTCCGGACGTTTCGTCAACTCCATCATCATACTAACATCCATATTGGTAAGAATCACAAAGCTTTTTGTGTTTTAATTCACTTTTTTTTTAGGTTCGATTTTCGACTCGAACCTTAAACGAACTGTCACTGATTAAGCTTATTTTTCTTTGTTTTGCCTTGTTTTTGCTTGGGTGATGACTTGTGGTTGGTGTTGATTGGTTGTGGACGTCTGCATTACGGTTTGGGGTCGGTTTTGGGTTGGTTTTGTTGGTGTTTGTTGGGAAATCCCGTTTGGACGATAATCGGGTTGTTTTTTATTCATTTGTGCTTTGGGTTGGTTTGGTTATCGGTGTGTGATACTATGGGGCGTACTGGCGGTAAAGAGGGAGCCTCCAGGCATGAACGTTATGGAAAAGAGATAGCTAGGGAGACCGGTAAGAAGAAAAAAGTGGTAGACCCTAGGACGGTCAATCCCAACCGGGGGGTCGAGATTAGAGAGAGATAAAACCCTCCTAGGGCAGCCCAGAGTCAGGCTAGGGCGTCATTGAGAGATGAATCGGAGTCTGATACTGATGATGAACCATTGGTGAGAAAGAGGAAAGTTGAGCCGGGGCCTAAGGTTGATCAAGCGGTGAAAGAACCTAGGGCTGCACCTGAGGCTAGAAATGAAAGGGGTGAGCCAGTCGGGGAGAATGTTAGGCCTCCGAGAAGGGAATCTGTAGGACCCCCGAACCCTTTTGATAGGAGATTTGTCACTCCTAAGGCATTGGATGTGTACAACAAGCACTACTCGACCCGCACCATGTTGATAGAGCGAGCCTTCCATGAATACAATGTTAACAAGCATTTTGTGAAGAACTTGACTGATAGAAAGTGGGGAGCCTTGATGACAACCCCGGAGTTGCAGGTGAATGCAACTTTGGTGCATGAATTTTATGCCAATTTTTCTGAGTCGAGCTTAGAGACGGGGATGGTAAAGGTTCGGGGGTGAAGGTCTCGTTTAGTGCTAAGGCGATCAATGAGAAGTATTGCTTGGCTCCTTTTGAGGGTTTGGATTATAAGAAAGAGATTAAGGCGAGGCAAGATGCAGGTGGGAACCCGTTAAAGGACCTCCGGATGTTGGTGTGCCTAGATGTGCCATGGACCCTTGGAGAAGGCGGGGTGAGGAAGCAGTTGGTCACCTCGAGTTGGGGTGAGGATTGGAAAGTGCAATGCCGGTTCATCCAAAACCGGTTGCTACCAAAGAACAACTTGACTCATTTCCACATTAGCGACCTGGGGATGTTGTATGCCCTCAACTTTAAGCTTAATGTGGACGTGGGTCAAGCTATTTATGACGAGTTGGCCACCAATCAGAAAGTCTACACCCGCTGCCTGATATGCCCCTATCTTATGTCCAGTTTATATCGGGACGCCAAGGTACCGGAGTACACGGGGGATCACAATCCTCAAGAACCCCCGAGTGCTACAACAAGAGAAGGGTAAGACTCCATCTCAGTTAGCTCGGATGGCATCGGGGCAGCCTAGCTCATCTTCGGCCCCGACTCAGGCACCACCAGTTCCTTCTGTTTCTCCCTCAGTTAGGATGAGGTTGAGTATGGCAAACAATTTCCGGAACTGGATGGAGGATCAGAAACAGACACAGGACAATATTCTGACTCTCCTCCTACTGATGAGTGAGGGTCGACTGCCGAAGGACCCTCAAGCATTCGCCCCGAGTACCATGGATTACCATTTTTCAGAGGATATTGAGCAGGCCATCCAACAGATTACGAAGGAGGATTTGTCGTCGTCTGACGTGGAGATCGAGAGACTGAGGCTGGAGCTACCACTGATGCTCCCCCTACTGCTGCTACTACTGATGATGCTGTTGATGCTCCTACTACTGGTGGTGATGTAGCACCCGGCCAGACATGATTTTTTTTATGTTGTTCATTATATCGTCTGTGCCCGGTGTACGGGTTATTAGGAGCTGTCTAGCCTATTTTGCTATATTTGTACTCCTTTGATGATACTTTCAGTCTTCAGATGCTACTATTTGATATTTTGATGATTTTGTGTAAGCCTTAAGGCATGCTACTACTTTCATTCGTGTCTTGGCTTTTATTTGTACGCACTACGGATGATGATTTCTATTTTATGTGCCTCTGTGGCCTTTCATTCATGCTTAGATGTTATGTACTTTACCCGTTTGGGTTATTTTTCCATCTATAGCAATCCAGTTTGTGCGTTATGCATTGCATATCGAGTTTTCTAACGTGACAGGGGCTTATTATTGTTCTACCCCCATATCCCTTTTCGATATTTTGGCATGCGGACCATGTCCCGTGCATGTGTTGCATTGGTTGTATATATTTTGGTATAGGGGTTCGGGTCGTGCATCCACGAGGCTGTTACGGGATTCGATAGCGCCTTTCTGCCGGGTTTAAAAGCTAAGTCTTTCTTTTCTATCTCATTCCCGCATTGAGGACATTGCTTCATTCGAAGTGGGGGGTGGATACGGCTTAGCTTTATACTGTTTTGTGGGATAAATGTGTCGGTAATAGTGATATGCTTAGTTAATGCCCGTTTTCGAGTCAATTCGTGGCTTAAAATTTTAAAACTTTTCACGGTTCGACACCGCGTTATATGCATGTTTCTCACGATGGATTTGGTAGATGTCTTAGTAGTCGAGTAATGTGTGTAGGGCGATTTTATTTTGTCACGATACGAACCATTTTTAATGCACGTAGACCTTGGCTATACTTAGTTTGGTTGCTATACACACTTACACCACTACTTTCGAGGCGAAATAGAGAGGTTTACCTAGGCCGGATACGGGATGAGAGTTATGGCGCTTCTTTGACACCCGTCAGAGCCAAATAAGCCAAAATCCCGACATTATACCCTCGTAACCCCTCTAAGCCTTGATAGGACGGTCTGACCACCATCCGAAATAAGCCGTTTTGGTTACTTAGCCTGTATTACCCTAACCCAGAGCTATATTATCGGTCATGTTCCTTTTGATCACCCTACGAGTGGACTTAGTTGTTACTTTAGACACACTTGCTAAATCAAGTGTGGGGTGGGAGATGGTGCGTGTTTCGAGAGGAGTTGGTTAGTACGAGCTAGTATATGAAGGGAAGGAGCTCGAGGAATGTATTGTGAGGCTTGTGGTTCGGAAAAGAAAATTGAAAAAAAAAAAGAGAAAAGAATAAAATGAAATTGAAAATAGTGAAAAAAAAAAAGATGGAAAAAGAAAAGGAAAATATTTCAAAGAAAAAGAAAAGAGAAAGTTGAATAAAGTTTGAAGTCAAAGAAGGAGTGTTTACATGAATGAAAGTATGATGTTAAGGTTGGAGTTGTTTGTTAATGCATACAGAAAAAATCGAAGGAGATTTGGTGTGGTTTGGTGTGTATTCGAAGAAAGAATACATGAAATGATTAGGTTCACTCGGGTTTTTCTCTTTCTCCAGTCGCAAATTTTCCTTTCGATTAGCCCCGTCCCGAGCTTAACATTATAACCCTTCAAGTCCAACTTGACCGTATTTAGCCTCATTTGCCTCGATTAGTGGAGATTCTAGCCCGGTATGAGTTGTGTGTAGTCATTTGCCCGGTATTCAAAGCCGGTAATCATTTTGAGTGTAGCTTTCGGTTTTATCACACACACTTCGTTTTCGTGATAAGATGGAGTCAAGTTGTATACATTCGGTATCTGCTTTGCATTTACCTTGAGGTCGTGAGTGCTACGTATGTTTCGTAAAGTTGATCCCTTGGTCTGTTTTAGAGCGCCTAATTTACTCGAGGACGAGCAAAGGCTAAGTGTGGGGTGGTTGATGGGAGTCAACTTTACTGTACTTTGGTGTGCAGTTTAACCCCCGTTTATCAATTTATTGGCATGTTTTGGGTAGATATAGACATGTGTGAGAGTAATATCGAGAGTTATACGCACGGGGAGTTAAACTGTCACATCGATAGTAAACTCCGCTTTTTTAACGATATTTGACTCCTTTTCCGAGCACTTTTGTCTTGCAGAATTACGCGTGGTGTTTGTTCGTATATGCTATTGCAGGACTTAGGTGACTCGAGGACCCGGAAGGTGATGTTTTATAATGAGGAACATGTTCGTGGCACGAAAGTTGAATGAAAGTGGAAGAAAAGCCAAGTTTGGAGTGAAGTCAAGGCAAACTGGCGTTTGCCCAACCCCAAACTGGCGTTTGCCTCAAGCCTACCTCAAACTGGCGTTTGGCCAATGCAAACTAGCGTTCATAAAAGTAGCTGTTGGTACTGAAAGTTAGAGTTTTGGCCAACCGTGCGTTCAAATTACCCTCAAACTGGCGTTTGGAGGGGCTCAACCCAATTCAAAAAGCTCATATAACTCAAATGGGCGTTCATGCATTCAAATGGGCATTCGTCTCCTCAAGGCATGATCTCTGAACGAGCGTTCAAGGCAAGGTAAACGCTAGTTCACAGAATATGAAACCCTAATATCATCAAGATTTCCAGGCAAACTAGCGTCTACCGAGGTCCAAACACTCGTCCATGACCGACGGAAGCAGATTTTCGACATACACTATAAATATGCAGCTCATTCAGCCCCTAATTGTTCTTGGCCAACTTTAGACTTTTCTTAGGCGATTTTAGTGTAGTTTAAACGTCCTTTGATCCTTTGATTCCATAGATTACTCTCTTCGATTCTACACACATGTTATAGATTAGATTTCCTTTTCAAGAACAAAAGATTCAACTTTTTGGTGCAATTATTTCGTCATACATTGTGGATCAGATTTTCTGCTATTCTATGGTAATGAATTATTTCTCTTTGATTATTCATATCATGTTTTCCTTTCTTATTTCGTTTAATAGCATAATCATGAGTAGCTAATTGCATGTGTAGTCGAATTATGTGAAAGCGAGCGAAAACCCTAAAGGGGATGAGATTGGGAGTTGTGTAGTGAGTAATATACTGTTTAAACGATTAATCCACGTCCTAAAACTTATTATAACATCTTTGAATTAGATTGATCACCTAGTTCACTGTCACACACATCGAACTTATAGATGCATTTTGCGGTGAGATGTGGGATAAGGGGTTTTAGGATCGTTGCGTAGATTCGGCCTAGTTGTTAGGTCCATTTCCAATACAGAGGTTTGTCATCGTTGTTCGAGCGACTCTAGAACGTAATCATGTTAGGATAATCGGTTTTCTAAAGCGAGAGTCGGTTAGCTTCACATAGGGTGGTTAGATCGAGTTGTTCAGTCTAATCACTATATTTAGGAGTTGGCACCCGTGGATGTCATTAAACTACTTAGGATAGGTAGGTCGGTTAAGACACGCTCCATGTCAAGTCCTTCCTTAAGGGTAAAAGTAGCTCGTGGGATCATAGTTCGGCTATACCTTTTAATACCTAAAAGTAAACTCATTAGTATAATTTTTATTTCTGCATTAGTATAATATCTTTCCACCATATTTTGGCCTGAACTAAGTTCTACGTCGGCTTTGGTACTTAGACATTACTCCCTGTGAATTCGACCTTGTGACCACTATACTCCAGTTGACCCGATACTCTGTCGGTGAAAGTTAGCGGTTAAGTATTTTGATATCACCTGCAAGAAGGATAAAACTCATGTTGTCTATGAGCTGTCCGACATAACGCAAAGATCTGAGCACGAGGCGGGCGATGTAGGCACGACCCTCTTTCTTCTGCGATACCTTGGTCATCAGAAGGTGCATTGTGCAACCCTATGTTTGCGGCCGGAGAGTTCGTTGCAGGATCGATCCACAGAGAGAACCACAGATTCACATTCGGTCACACAGCAGAGCACATTCGGTGTCACCCACCAGCTGAGAGGCTTGAGCAACCCTACTTTTTGACGCATAACGCATACGCCGCTGCCTCAAAAAGTCTATTTTTTTACCAGCATCCATATCTGCGTACGCTTTTCTCCTTCTCTCATTTCTCTCAGCTCGACTTTGGTCATCCATCACCCTAGTAAGTAATGCTACCACAACTTCTAAGCCTAGCCTAGTGACGGTAAATAGAAGGCAACCAAGGCTAAGTACATCGTATAAGATATACTTACAAAGCTACTAACAAAAGCAGGCAAGAAGAAGCAAAGGACGAGGAAAAAAAATGCACTTGTAGAAGCAATTGGCAGAACAAATAGCCACAGAAACCACAGCTACCAACCCACGAGCACCTACCGAGAGAAAACACATGAGCACAACCTAATATACACATCACCACCGGCAAGGGAACAACAAAAATCACACACATCAGACCCCACACGTAACAAACATGAGGAGAACGTACCAAACATGGCACATCACCCGTGGCAACAATGAAAGGATAAGCGTCATTATCAAGCCCGTGTAAAAAAGGTGTAGACACACCGGAAAAATATAGCATAGAGACACAAAAATGAACACACAATACACCGAGTGCGCAAAAAAAACATAGAAACTGAAACATTGCAGGCACATGGCCCCAGAAACAAGAGGTTGCACGAGAACAAACGGCAACACGCACAAAGCAACTGAGGAAATACTACAAAAGCCATCGGAATGACCAGGCAACGTAACCCAGGCAACCACAGAGAAACCAAACTCACTGACCAAAGTCAGTACATAACTAAGAGAGAAAAAGGGTAGACCGAGTGAAAAGGCAAGGCAACAGGGGCAGAAACCTAAGACACAGATACCTATGGCAGAACTTAGACGCAGAAAAATCAACAGGCACAAAACCGAAGTAAAACGGCACTACCCTTCCCCGGTGCACAACCATTTGTAGTAGCAAATATGCAACAATTACCCCTATCCGCCCTTCGCCTCAACCTCATAAAGCTACCTTTCACCACACAAACGCACAGCCTATTTTCATTAACTTTAAAGCTCACACACGTACCTAGAAATAGTAATTTTTCACTACCTATCAAGGAAGCAAAACACTGCACCATTAGATTCAATCATGGTCACTGCAAAGCGCGAAACACAATCTAAGACACCATATATTTTCTTTAATCTGTACCCGGGAAAATCCAGAACCAATAGACGACATAGTAATTTTTCACTACCTAGTACGGAAGCAAAACACTGCACCATCAGATTCAGTCATGGGTATCACAGAGCAACAAAGACAAACCTAAAAAACCATGTATTTCCTTTGATTTCTACCCCGGAAATCCCACGACCAATGAACAGATTTACTAAGCCAGAAAAAAAAAAGGTAACAGGCGATTAGCCATTAAACAAACACGCATCCTCATTAACTGTGACAAAACCTCATTAAAACACAAAGATGCACCCTAATTAACCACCAAAAGCAAAGTAGAGCAACAACTCAGATTAAGCAACAAACGAAAGATGATATATATTCACCTCAAACATGATGCAAGCGAAGCACAATGTACTAACATCTTACACACAAAAACTATAAAAAAGAATGAGTAAGCAATTAGGCATTAAATGTAGACATGCATCCTCATTAACAGACCAAAGAACACCAACAAAACCCAGCATGCATCCTAATTAACTATCAAAAACACCAAGACCAGGAACTCAATAAGAAAGCGACGGAAAATTGCAGAGAAATTGAAGCCAAAAAGCAGCGAAAGAATACAAAAAACCAAAAATTACCTAAAACAATAAGGCGTGAGTGTAATGGCGGAAATAATCTGAGATCACCGGCGCAATAACAACCAAAATCATTACAACGTAAAAACCTAGAACGAAAAGAGCGAGAAAGAGCACAGAGAAAATAAAAAACCCACCGCACAGGACAACTGTAATGGCGGAAAAGTTTTTTGATCTACCAGCAAGCATATTTATAGAAGAACAAGCGAAGGCGGTGGTGGAAGAGCGACGTGAACGCACTCACCGACTGGGAAACGAAGGCAACGGATTTGACATGAGCAAGAGAGCTGGCAATTAAACGACGTCGTTTTACCGTAAAAGGTATATGAAAAATCATTTTAATCGTACCAAGAGATGCAGATTTAATACATGATTTTATTGTGGCATCACGATGAAACACGCAGCCCATGATGCAAAGGAGGAGTGTGCCTTCTCCCCAACCCCAGCACGCGGCAAATTTTCCAAATACCGCTGGCTGGCTCAACTTCCTTTGTCTTTTTCCTACACCACCCCCTACCCCCCACCCCCCACCCCACCCTTTCTTCTAAAATCTAAAACCACGAGCCGAGATCTAAAACCACGAGCCGAGACCCACTGTCTCCTCCCTATACCACCGTCCAACTGATGGATGATCCTTTCCACTCTATAATATATATATATATATAACCTCCTTCAAATCCCCCATCTCTAATCTCCAAGCTAAAAACAAACATATATACACTCTAGAACAGAACAATTAATTAATTATGTGCAACGGTTTTCATTTTCGCCGTGAAAGCTTAAAGATCAAAGCTTTCTACATCCATTTCTCATCCCAATCCCATCCTCCTCCTGCAGCAGCTGCAACTTTACCTCTTCAGAAAGCAGCATTATTACACGATTTCTTAACCTTACGCTTTCTTCCTCGTATGATCCGTGACCCATTAGAGATCGATGGCTCACTCATTCAGGCCGGTACTGGTACTGGGTGGTGTGGTGGGCGTGGGCCGGCTTTTCTCACTCTACATAAACTTATGTCCTCCTCCCTGAGTCTGTCTCTGTCATTGACAACCCAACTCATGTTTACGGTAGCAGAGACCATGTCAAAGCTAGCGAAGGTGTTCGATTCGAAATTTACAACGGCGATGCCAAGGTTCTGACAGGTAGTATCAGGAAAGACGAAGAAGGAAATTGGAAATTGGATTGTAAGCGTGGAGGAGGATCGGACAACATCGACGGAGTCCTTGAGCTTGATTATGGGAAAGAAGCATACGTGGAGGTGGCGGTCGACGTGGATGGACAGGTGGAATTCCTGAATGGTACCGTGAAGATGATGATGTATCAAGCAGCAAGGAGACGGGTTATAAGGAGGAACCTGCAGACCCGGCTGCGGCCTATTTCGGGTCTGGAGGAGATTCCCGAGGAAAGTGCGGAGGAGGAGCTTGAAATTGAATCGGACGGCTCATGTTGTTGCGATTGTGATTCATGTGGTACTAAACAAGAAGAAGAAATGGAGATGGAGGGTGAGGATTGCGAGATGGAGATGGAAATTGAAAATGGAAGCAGTTGGGCTGTAGATGCAGCTATATTGGTTGTGAGCTTAGGAGTTGGTTATTTGGTTTCCAGAGCTTCTGCCAAGAAGCTTGTTAGGCACTGGAGATGATTTACTTTTACAACCAAGTCTCTCGATGTAATGAACGTCCAAATCTATGTGTTTAGTCCTGGAATGAAAAATGGGGTTGTAGGCCGGGGCTTGAGCTCCCATTGTCACACCACGAGGCGGGGACAGATTGAAGTGGCCACTTGATTTCAGAGAGAAGGAACCTGATCCATTGGATTTCTGATCCCACATTTGCAAGAGCTCTATACTCACTTTCTGTACTAGATCGAGCCACAGCTTGTTGCTTCTTGGAGCTCCATGAAACAAGTGAATCACCTAAATAAACACAATAACCAGCTGTAGATCTCCAGTCAATAAGATTACACGCCAACCAAGATCCGAGTATGCAGTAAGATGGTGAGCTGGAGCAGCTTTGAAATGCAGACCATGCTGCAGGGTGCCTTTCACATATCTGAGGATCCTCTTGAGGCATTGCCAATGAAAGCCTGCAGGTGCTCGATAAACCGACTTAACACATTAACAACAAAGGTTAAATCTGGTCTAGTAAGAGTAAAGATATTGCAAAGTGCCTCAAGATACTTCACATGTTGAAGGATTTGTCATGAGAGGATCTGTCCTCAAGATACAATTTTGCATGTGTAGCCAAGGGAGTAGGACATGGTTTTAAATTTCCCAAGTCCAACCTGTCAAGCAGCTGTGCAGCATACATACTCTGGTGAAGAAACAAACCAGAGGAATCCCTATATGCTTCTAACCCCAGGAAATGGCTAATCTGCCCAAGATCCTTCAAGGCAAACTTAGAATGTAAGAGATCAGTGAATCTTTTGATAACTTGACTGTCATTCCCTGTGATGAGGATGTCATCAACATATATAAGAACATACAGAATCTTAGACTGATGATGAAAAACAAGCAAAGAGCTATCTCGCCTGGATTGCTTGAAGTTCCACTGCACAAGTTGATTTTTCAAAGCATCAAACCATGCCTGTGTGCTTGTTTGAGCCCATACAAAGGCTGCTTTTGTAAGCAACACACATAGTGTGGTTTGTCCACATCTGCATACCCTTCAGGTTGAGGCATAAAAACTTCTTCATCGATTCCCATTTAAAAGGCATTATTTATATCAAGTTGATGTATGGGCCATCGCAAGAATCTTTATATGATGAGGATAATTACGATAGTAGGGGCCTTGGCAACAGGGTGAAGGTTTCAAAATAATCAAGGCCATAGGTTGATCAACCCTTGGCTACTAGCCTAGCCTTATGTTTTGCAACATTCCCATCGTTGTTCGGTTTTACTTTGAAAATCCACTTGTTCCCCTACTAGTTTCGACTTGGAGAAGTGGTACCAACTTCCATGTTTTGTTTTGACTGAGGGCCTTGAACTCCTCATCCATTGCCTTTTTCCATATGGGATCCTTGAGGGCATCAGATGCCTTTGTGGGTTCAGTAGGATAAGGTAAGCATTTACCATGAGCTACATAGGAGAAGATCTTTTTTGGTTTGTGGATTCCATCCTTACCCCTAGTACGCATAGGATGTAAGTTTGGAGGAGAATGAGGTGGTGAAGAAGTGGAGGAAGCTGATGAGTGGGAGTTTTGTGTGGATAAGGAAGGGAACACATTTGGAGATTGACTAGATGCAAAGTGGAAGTATGGTTTGAGGATGGAGTGTGTTTGAAGAATAAGAGGAACTTGATGGAGAGAGGCCTCGTGCTTGGAGGACTTGGTTCGGACTTGGACAGTAACCCTGCTTCTGTGGAGAGGAGGAACTTCCAGTGGGGCCAGTATTGAGGATGGATCGGATGAGGAAATCTCAGAGTTTGTAAGAACAGGGAATAACAGGGAGGTAGGAAGTTGTAGGAAGTGTATGAATATCGTGAACAAAAGCAGAATGGAAGACCTTTTAGTTTTAGGAAGGAAAATCGACTCATTGAACTTTACATCCCTAGATATGTATAGTCTTTGTGAACTAGGATCAAGACAGAGAGAAAACCTTTATGGTTTGGACTCAACCCAAGATAAATGCACTTAGTGGTATGAAACTGGAACTTTTGGCTTTGATAGGGTCTTAGATAAGGAAAACAGGCACATCCAAACACTTTCAAGTTTAGGTAATCAGTTGTCTTTTGAATATCGATTCATAGGAGATTTACTGTCCCAAGAGAGGTGTAGGAAGAATATTGATCGATGTGTAGCATATTGGAAGGCATGCCACCAAAACTTGAGAGGTAAGGATGCCTTGGCAAGTAAGTGAGACCCATTTCATTGATATGCCTATGCTTCCTCTCAACCCTACCATTCGACTATGAGCATGAGGACAGGGTGTCTAAAATGATACCAAGAGTCTTCAAGTGGTTCAAAGGTCCTAAATTCTCCCCCCAATCGATCAAGACACTTAATCTTAGTATTAAATTGGTTTTCAACAAGAGCTTTAAAATGTAGAAAAGCTTGCCAAGCATCAGATTTTAATTTTAGAGGATACACCCAGACATACCTACTAGAGTCATCAAGAAACCGAATATAGTACAGAAACCACTAGAACTTTGAGCAGGGTGGGCCCAAGGATCGACATGAATAAGGTCTAACAAATTTGCATTTCTAGATAAGGAATTTTGATAAGGTAGAGCATGCATTTTACCTAAACCGACAAGCATCACAAAATGTAAAATCGTAATTCAAAAATTTATTGCATTTTTTAAGACAAGACTAAGAACACTGGTGAAGGGTGGCCAAGCCTTTCATGCCGTAGATTTACACTCTTTCTTAACTTGAAAGCTCTTGGGAGACTGACTCAAGGTCAGAGATGACTCGACAAAGGTTTGTAAAAGACCATGAGACGCTTGGATTGAGGAGAGCTTGTGGATGGAGATTGGATTGGAGGAATCAACAAATGATAGAGACCATTGTTAACCTTGCCTTCCGTATGATCCTTCCCGTGGTTTTGTCCTTAACAAAACAAGAACCGAATGGAATTCAATGAAGCATAAGTTATCATGAGTAAGCTTAGACACGTATATGAGATTTTTAGTTATTTTGGGACATGAAGAATGTTTTAAGTTTGATTTGAGAGAGTTAGGTGTTCTAAGAAAAGTATGACCAGTGTTAGCAATAGGTAAGTGCTCACCATTTCCTACAGTAAGGGCATCTGATCCTTCATAAGCAGAGTTGATATGCAAGTTGTTGAGGTCTGAAGTTATATGACTAGTAGCTCCACATCAAGATATACCCGGCTTGGATCACCAACAAGATCTCAAGAGGCTAGATAAGCGACATTCCTCTGTGTTCCATCTTCCCCAAAGGGATTGACATTTGAATCAAACCTATGCCAAGACTTTGCAAAAGAATATGACCAACTTTACCGCAAATCGACATGGGGCTTAGGGCCATTAGATTCTCGAGTATTTGCTTTGAAGAACCACCTGATCTACCTCCCCCGCCTCCGCTTCTACCGTAACCTCTTCCTCTACCTCCGGGTATCTTGATAACCTCCTCTGTTGTTAGTATAACCACCTCTTCCAGCTTACCCCAAAGACTCTATTTGTAACCACATGAGCAGAGTGTCCAAATTCGTAACCGAGTGGAAGGTTAAACGGGCAATCAAGTGTTCATGAGTAAAGTTGTTGAGCCTGCACTTTTGCCATGAAAGAGAACCTATAATGAGAAGTAAGATTGACAATAATCGACTCGTAGTCCTTACCCAGCCTCCTGAGCAAAGAAGGGATGAGTTCTCTGATTTATGATAGGGTATCTCGCGCAGCAGCATACCCATCGTAATACGACTTCATCCGACCAAGATAATCCATCATGTACTTGCTTCCTTTCTGCTCTCGGTTAGAGCAGCAATTTCAATTGCGACATCTTGGCCTCGCATTGACCATTGAAAAGTGGTTTCAAGGGTGACCCGCACTTCTAGAGGAATTGCACCCAATCACCTCGGTGAGAGCTTGTTCATCATCCGACTCACGAGCCAACCCATGAGTAAACTATCTCAGAGTGGTCCAAATCTCAAAGGCCGGATTCTTGACCGGAGTAGAAGAGAAAATGGGCCACAGCAGGATCATAACAAATTCTCGGTGGAGGAGAAGCGGTGCCTGTGAGATATCCATCAAGACGGTGGCCTCGAACGATGGGCGTAATGTTTTAGGTTTGGACTTCCAGGGTGATCGGGCTGAGGCAATGTAGGTTGCATGGCATTTTAATTTTAGAGATGAGATCTGATATACGAGGACAGTGGTGTCTGGGCAAAACCAAGAGTCTTTTGAATTCTAAATTTATGCAATTCACAGCCCAGACATTGACTAAGAACACCAAGTCAAGGGTGAAAGCCTTTTCATGCCAGTAGATTTACTGTATTCTTTCTTAACTTGAAAGCTACCAGACTCGAATTCAAGGTATGTTTTATTTTTATTTTTCTGAGATGTCGGTGAGGCTAGATAAGCGATTCCTCCTGTGTTCCATCTTCCTGAGTGGGATTGACATTTGAATCAAACCTATGCCAAAGACTTTTCAATACTCTTGATAACCTCCTCTCAAGCTGTTAGTATAACCACCTCTTCCAGCTACTCTCCAAGACTTCTATTTGTAACCACATGAGCAGAGTGTCCAAATTCGTAACCAAAGGAAAGGGTTAAACGGGCAATCAAGTTTCATCAGTAAAGGTTGAGCCTGCACTTCTTGCCATGAAAGAGAACCTATACGAGAAGTAAGATTGACAATAACCGACTCGTAGTCCTTACCCAGCCTCCCAGAGCAAAGCCAAGGATGAGTTCTGATTTGGTGATAGGGTATCCGCAGCAGCCACCCATCGTAATACGACTTCATCCGACCAAGATAATCCATCATGACTTGCTTCCTCTCTCTGCTCGTTGTGAGCAAATTCAATTGCAAAGATCTTGCCTCAGGATTGACCAAGAAAAGGGTTTCAAGGGTGACCCGACTTCTTGTGAGAATTGCACCCAATCACCTCGGTGAGAGCTTGTTCATTATCCGACTCACGAGCCAACCCATGAGTAAACTATCTCAGAAGTGGTCCAAATCTCAAAGGCCGGATTCTTGACCTGAGTAGAAGGAGAAAATGGGCCAAGAAGCAGGATCATAACAAATTCGGTGCAGGAGAAGCCGTGCCTGTGAGATATCCATCAAGACGGTGGCCTCGAACGATGGGCGTAATAAGCTTGATTTCCACAAAAGAAAATTGTTCCGACGAGTTTTACTCGAACGTGTTTGAGGGAAGATGACTTCCAAAAGGATTTAGGTTAGCAGCTTGGACTTCCAGGGTGATCGGTCGCAAAGAGAACCAGGTCGAGAAGAACGGAATGTCAAGCATCGCCTGCAGAGAAAAAAATCGAACCGGAATGTAGGGTTGCGATGAGAACCCGTGGCAAATGGCAAGGACGAGAACGATGAAACAAGGTTTGATAGGCATTACCGAGACTTGCGTAAATAGTGTTTGTGTGGTGACAAAGTGGAGACTCAGATTTTCTTCAGAGATTGGAGGATCGAGAGGAGACCGTGGTGTTCCGCTCCGCAAGCAAGGCGGTGGCCATCTGTAGGCTCCGATACCAACTTAAGTTTTGGGAAAAACATTCAATACCTTCATTTCTTAGTGTTAAGGATATATATGTTACCCTAAAACACAAGCCCAAGATACAATCATAAACAGGCCCAAGTACACTAACTAGGTCCATGACTTTCTTCCCAAGACACTTAACTAAAAGGGAGAAATAATACCAAACTAATACAATAACAAGTATTACACTTTAACACTTTTTATTTTTATTTTTATTTTTATTTTCAATACTCCCTACTTATTAATAAGTGATTATTACAAAATGTTAGTATAAGCAAGATTAGCATCGTAGTTTTATCTCCACCTTTATCCCTACATGTAGGGAAAAATAGGAAAGAAGTAAAAACTCTCCTCATGATCGATACTTTATCCCCACCCTACATCGGAGTGGATGAATGTTGATCGCACCCCAAATCTGGGTGACACTGTAGCTATCCTTACATTTTTTTTTTTTTTTTCTTCCTCTGTTGAAATATAGCCATTGAAATATAAATGATCGGAGTAAAATTTGAATTTAAAAGTAAGTTTTGAAAATGTGTGTTCAAATATAGCCGTTGAGTAAAATTTTAAATTTTAAAATAATTTTGGAAAATGTGTGTGTTCGAATATAGCCATGAAATATAACCATTGAAATATAGCCATTGAGTAAAATTTGAATTTAAAATTAGTTGAAAATGAATATTTTAATGTTGTAAGGATAGAGATAGTGATGCTAATGTAGAGTATTGTGAATTTAATTGTCAGAAAGAGGATATGTATTTTTAATAAGATTTGTGGTGATAGAGATAAAAGATTGATATGAATACCCTAACATGATACTACTGTAGTATTGTGAATTTCATGTAAAAGGCTATGAAATTGGAAAGGCAAAAAAAAAAAAATTAACAACGCTGATACTCTCAGCTATTCAATTCAGTCTGAATAATATCCAAAGCTATCTTTGCTATGAAGAAGGTTTTTGGTTTTAAATACCCTTAATGCCTTGACACATCAAAAAGACAAAGATACCCTTGTTATATAAATAATGTATAAATAGACAAAATAACCGGCTTAATGTCTTCATTGATCTTCACTGCATCATCTCTATCCACCCCTAAAATACAAACTCGTCCTCGAGTTGGATCTCTCCGGGTAAATCAATTTCATCAGCCTCACAAGCACCATTAAGATTAATTGGCGGGTCAAGTCCATTCACCATATTGTGAAATAATTTCAAACACTCTCTCGATTGTCCATTCTTGCACAAAACATTCACACATGAATCAATTATTGTTAGGTGTAAGGTCCGAAAAGACAATTTGTGTAATTGTTTTTATAATGTAATTTATCTCACCTTATTACTTGCTTTGTGCTTGTAAGTAATACATCGTTGCAAACCCTAAGTATATCAAGATTTAACCGCTTAACTCGCTGTATGGCATGCACGTGAGGATTGAGTTAAGTGGTGATATACTTAAATCAGAAGTCCGTGCAGAACTTAATCGTAGCTTAGGGTCTCTTGATTAAAACACCAATAATGCGCCTAACACCTTAGTGTGATAGTCTTATCCGACTATCGGTAGAGGTACCTACGCCAAGCATTCATATAGATCGACCGATTTAATCAATTTCTCGATATAATTCCGTAATCGAGGAATCTTATTAAATCATTAGATGACCATATATGGATCAACCTTAATCTCCGAGGTGATCACAGTGTGCGCTTTTGTCTCGGGCAGTGTTTGATGTGTTAGTTACGGTTCATTTAAATATGTGTTCCAAGCCACTTCTCATTGGCACTATCTCCTCATGAGTGAGTAGTTCGATTTTCACATACATGGAATCAATTCCTTCCTCGCAGAAGTAAAAGAGACAAATTCCTTGTTTGTTAACCCTAAGAAAGTGATCGATCGGCCGAGTTCATATTAGACTAATTGATCACTAGTCGATATGTGAACTAATTGATCATCGTGGGATTAATGGTAAATAAGGATAAGATATTCTCGAGTCGGGTTCACAGAGACTTCTACTCAAATTGACAATGCATGGAGGTTAATCCGTGATGTAGTGATTATATCAATGGACGCTTATTCACTCTATGGGTTGAGTATAAGTATACATCTATAATCGGTAGAGTTCGCTTTGGGGTTTATGATGGCGTAATCCCGGATTTATAATTAATGTACTTATTCTGCTCATGAATAATTAATTATTGTGAGCTACCGTTATAGTCCATGGTCCCCCGATGTGGCTTCTATAATTCGGGCCGATATTCTTGTCTATTTGGGCCTCAAATTGATAATTAATCACTGAAGCTAATTAAATGATATACATGGATATTATTTAGTTGCTAAATAATATAATACACATAAAAGACATTTTATGCGGCTTTAGCACCTAATGTGTGGCGCCAATTTGAGTTTATTTAGCACAAGAATTAATTTTCTTGTGTTATGGAATATAAAAGATATTCTTGTTATATAATTGGTTGTATGACTTGTTATTTGATTTCCTATTGGTCAGTACATGTCACAATTAATTATTAAGGAAAATATCTTTTATTTTGTTTAATTATTTATTTATTTAATTAATTAATACTTGAGATCAGCGATTTACTCTCCTATAAAAGGAGAGTTATTCCAAGGGTATTGGCAAGGCAAAAATTCGACCTACACACTTAAAAAGAAAAAAAATAGTTTTCTTGTTTGTGTTTTTAGTAAGTAGAAAAACTCTAAGTTTTTCTTGGTGTTGCATATTAAGGAGGTTCGCTTATCAAGAAGGGTGTCCATCAACCGCTTGGAGAACATATCGGAAGATCAATGCTTCTCTTCCCGATATTGGTAACATAATCTTAACCCCTCAGAGTAGCTTTAAATCTTTATTTATGTATCAGTGATATATAAATCGTGATCCATCCGCTATGCGCTGTAGATCTAATTCATCTACATCTAAGATCCTACATCCTTCATGTGGTATCGAGCCAGTGTTCCACGATTTATATAGTCATAATCATAATTAAACGATTTAAAGGAGCTTTTAAATTGCATGTAGATAAATTTTATTTATTGTTTTATGCATTGATAATGATTAGTTGTTGTGGTTGAAGAGATGGATTGGGGTTGGCAATCAAGCACCTGTTAGATCTATTGTAAACTCATATAAACGATGAAAATCCATTCATATGAGTATAGGAAATTATGTAATTTATTTGTTATTGCAATTTTAATTTCCGTAAAGTAGATCCGCTTAGTAGCTGTTTAGTTTTTACGTTTTTCCCATTGATCGAGCCGCTGAAACGACTATCCATCCGGTCAAAATCAAGATTAAAAGTTGAAGAAAAAGCCATCAAAATTTGGGGTCATTCGAGTCCGCCTCAATATCCGCGAAGTTGCAATAAAGTGGCTGCTATAATAAAAACGAGGATTCACAGTAAACCCTACCGTGACTTCCTCGAATTTCTGGAAGAGTTTGGACCGTTGAAACGCAAATCCGACCGGTCGATTAATAAAACTAGAGTTTTAGACATGTCATAAAACTTTCAGGTCGATCGGTTTCATCTCGATTCCCGATCGCCTCGAAGTCACCGATGCGCCGCTGTAAGAGATGATTCAGCAGCCAAGTTAGGCGGCTCATCGAGAAAATTGACAAGTCAAATTAAAACTCCGATCCAACCGGCCCATATTGAAGCCTAAGGAGTGAAGAACAGATCTAGAAAGTTTCGCACGATCCGAGTTCGCTTGGTTTCCCGATCATCAAGAATTTGAACAATCGCAGATTATGTTGAAAGTTGTAAACCCTAGTTGTGGTTATTTCCTAATAGGTTAGATACGGGGTGCCAACGGTGCATCTTGGTGTTTATTTTCCGCACTAGAATACATGTTTAGATTGTATGTGTAGAACTGTAAAATTGCCATGACATGCATCATATCATGAATTCCACTCCATATGCATACATGTATAAATTAATTCGAGGAATTAGTTAGGCATGTATAAAACACGCAATTAGTTTTAATTAATCTGCTTGATATTAATTAGAAACTAATTAGGTAAAAACCGAGGATCACGGGTTTTTTCAATCGCCGAGGTTGGGTGATGGATTCTCGGTGAATCCTACTACGCGAAAGCATAGGGAGTAAAATCCCAAACCTCGTGGTTAAGGTGTTGGATTCTCGTGAATTCCACCTTACCTGCAGACGAGATTACGCTTTTTGTTCCGTAGTGTCTACGTGAAAGTTTGATGTTTAAGGATTGATAATCACGGGCAAACATGGTTCGAAAGTGGTTTAACCACGGTTGGGTGGTCAACAGCAGCTTTACGGCTCGATCGACTTCACCCTTCACGTGTGCGCTTGCACGGGGTCCGCAAGGTCGAAGCCATCCAAAGAGCCACTACGGCTCAACGGAGCTCCCTAGTCTTGACCCGCCCAACGGCCACATATGTTCCAACGACAGGTCGGGTGGGCTAGCCTATAACCGACACCCTTCGGGCCTATGATTTATTGTTCCTTAATGTAACATCAAGTCCAAAACGTGATCAAGAAACCCACCATTTTTTCAAAATATTGAGGGAGCGGGAGAGGCGACAAATGACCCCACACCCTCTATCTGCTGACTCAAGCACCGTGAGAGAATGGTGACGCCTCGTGCCGGCTTTGATTTCGCCCCCTGGAAGGCCTTCACCGTTATCAAAATTCAAGGCTTGGTCTCCGAAAGGATAGGATTTTGGGTACTCGCCGGGTCACTGACCGACCCTAAGGTTGCATACTCGGGGTCTACCTAAAAATCTGAAATAGTAGGTCACACTCATAAAGGGTATTTTGGTAATACCTTGGCTGATAAAGGAAAGGTGATTGACGATCACAAATGAGATGTTTCATTCTCAATCTGATCTTCAATATTAATCGAAACATCTTTGACCTACCCTAAGGCGGCACTGAGGTATTAGATTAAATCCTTGGAACGGTAAGATAGACTATAAGTACTTAGTTTATAGTTCCTAAAATTTATTAGTAGTGTATGGTTTTGATTTATTCTATCAATTTTATTTACAACTGTTATACATATCTCTCTAAGGTGCTAGACTGCTAGTGTAAAATTGACTAGTAATGACTTCGTTAAAAAGTGGTAAGTAACTAGAACGTTGTACTTATTAATCGTTAATTAATTTTTCGGAAGAGATATTTTGAGCGCTCGTAACTTATGTGACATAAATAAGGATGTCATCATTGTCAATCGTGTTGAACGAGAGACGATCGTAGTCGGCTAGAAAGATGATCGGGACGATAAAATTATTCTAGTGAATTTTAATTGTATAAAGGTCTACACGAGAAATTTTCTAATAAAAAAATTTGGAGAATCATAAATTAAAGTGTCGCTAGTTAGAAGGTATTTGGAACCGATAAACTAGTGGGAGCTTTTGTCTTATGTTTTTCTAATTTATTAGAAAATTAGTCCCACTGGTAACGCTTTCATTAGACATCCTACGCTCACGAGTAGTGTCTACTCAAACGAATCGCTAGTTCAAGACTATTTCCTTTTAAGGAAAGTTAAGAATGGGAAAGAATGTCTATAAGTGTTAATCATCTTAATCAAGTTTTGAGGCTAAACCAAACATTAAATAAAGAAAGTATAGATATGGAAAGTTATTTCGATCACTAACCAATGAATCCTTAGCAACTTTCTTAACCGAGTAACTTGACTCGTAGCTTAATTCTTTGGAAGAACAAGGAAGTCGTGGCATTAACGATTAATAGAGTAACAACGGGCGCATAATTTCACTAGAATAGTGGGAGTGATATAAGGAAATGAATTTCGATTCTATCCTTGAATATACAGATTCGCTGATACAAATGGATTCACTTTCAACTCGATATATTGTTGCCTCATGTAAAGTGAATATGACATTTGTAGTACTTTATCCGAGACTCGACTTTGTTTGATAAAGTCGTAACCACTAAGAAATGTCAAAAGGTATATGTAACACGCCTTAAACTATTATAGGCAAATGGTTTCCAGATTAAGATAAACGATTCTTCAAAATCTATTAATTAGTGGTATATATCCTGTAGATAAGACCTAACGATCGCTAAGGGTGATTCCTATATCCCGCCTCGAACACCGCCTCAAAGGTACAATGACTAAGCTTCTTTCTATTAGAAAAGGGTAATAGATCTCGACGGCAACGTAGCTTGTTCACAATGACCTTCGGGTCTAGTGAAAGATACAAGCTAATGGGAGCTTTTGAGTGGTGACATTTTGTTTGATAACTACTCAAACACGATTTAGTTTATCGAAAGAATACAAGGAGGAGTCTCTCGATTTTAGCAGAGAATAGAGTATTCCATGCTCGTAAATAGGCTATCACATAGTCTGGGACTGATGCTCGGCCCGCTTCCTAAAGTGGAATGTTTCTCACCGAGGAAGAAACCATAGACTTGCCCTATATAGTTATTGATGTGCTACAATACACTCACGAACTCGATTAAGATAATTGGTTGTAAAATAACGGTTGACATTATAATGTAAACCGAGAAGTCTACCTGTAAGATGCTAGTGAATTTATGGATAAGGAGTGAATTCGGTTCACACAACTTCCGTAAATGTAGGCATTTAGCATTTAATGCTCAAGGTAGGACGGAGATTTTATGCGATAGTTCGATTGTAATGTTCGTGAAATATCTTAATGTGACAAGTGAAAGTTGGTTATAAGATTCTTGAGATCGTAAAGTGGCGCTTGAATCATTCACAAGGCTTCGATAGAATCTATAAATAATGTACCTTTAAACCTTGAGTACGGTTACCCAAAGGAAGTTACTATCTCGATTTAATCGCACCATGCCCAACATCGCTTGTTGGTGATTACACCGATAAATACTATTAGATCGTAATGTCAATCAACCCAAGACGAGTGGGAGTATGGTTTAACCGCTGACACATTGTGATTTTGTGGACTTTACAATCTGCTAGGTGATTGATAATCTATGGCTCTGGGGTCAGATAGATTCTCGATCATGAGAGTTGAAAGCCTTAACCCTGTGAATGGAGTTTTGGTACTCAGCCTGTTTCAAATTTTGGTAAACCACCGAGTGTCTCAGCCCAAAGGGGGAGAAATTGGATCTACACGGAAAAGAGTCGAATGAATAGGAAAGTTTAAACTTTCAAATGCAAAGTCGAGTGGTATAGGGGTGATTCCCCGACAAGTAGAGAGTTAACTGCACTTGAACTCTCTCACCACTCACCTAGCCGGATTTCGTAGAAAGCGTAAAATAGGGTGATTCCCTCGAGACTTTTCTTGCCGAAAAACGGAGACTGGATTCATTCGAATAGAAGGTCTTGGTTGTAACAAACGCGTGAAGACTTCCGGGCTTATATCCTTTGTGGAAGTCATCAAGGTGTGCTATCTCAAGTCGGAAATCGACACGCCAAGATTCTCTCGAATGAGAGAATTGACTATATTCTAAGAATTTGATTCGGTCAAATTCACAAGAATGAGTCATTGGCTATCCCATATGTCTTATTGGTTAAGATGATCTTGCATATACATATGCAACATTCAACGAGAGTAGTCCTACCCTACCTCTCAGGAATGATTCTCTAAATCTTCGGATAAAGAGAAAATGGGATAGAGCTCTCTTGGATAATGGCAAGTTAGGTTATCACAAGTCAATAGTAGTCGAACTCTCGATTCGAGCTTTGAATAATGGGTTTAGTACGCCCTCAAGTATCTTTGAAGAACGAGGAATAATGTGCTTGTATATTCGGGTGCAAACTTGAATATGGTTGATTATACCGATTCTCGACTTATAGTCGATTAAGGATGATCGCTGGGATGATCTCGGCCTCAGTTTACTCATTGTGATAGAGCTATAGTCCTGAGAAATCCGTAACCGCCAATTCGATTTTAGTTAATCGGATACGAAGCTTTCGGAGCAAACAGAGTGGCAATATGGCTTAGAATTTCCTTTCCGATCCGGGAGTAATTCCAGTCTAGTGAGCCGATATCACTTCATTGTGAAAACAATAAAGAGATAGCTAAGAATGATCTTCTCAGTCACTAGAGGTCAAAAGCATATTGAGAGAGTGTACCGCCTGATTAGATGGACCGGCGACGTTTCGATCCTAAAGATCGAATCGAGCCGACAACCAAACTAATCAGTGTACTAAGTCGAGTGCTTGGAGGGTACGGCATTGAGGGATATATCTCATCTGCTTTTAGAGCAAGTGGGAGAGTGTTGTGAATAAGATGAGAATGGGTGTGCTCTAAAACAATTATTACTTGTCATTTCGTGCAAGTGGGAGATTGTTAGGTGTAGTGCCTGAAAGACAATTTGTGTAATTATTTTTTATAACAGAATTTATCTCACCTTATTACTTGCTTTGTGCTTGTAAGTAATACACTGCTGCAAACCCTAAGTATATCAGTATGTAACCGCTTAACTCAGTGTATGGCATTGATGACGGTCAAATTATACCCGTAAAAGTCATCAACGTTGACCTTAAATCGAGAGTAATAATATATATTTTATGATAAATCACCTGTTTATATGGATTATTTAATGTTATGTGATTTATATTATATAATTTGGTATTTATCCATTTTTTATTGGTATTTATCTGTTTTTATTTATAAATCGGTACTTATCCGTTTTTATTATATTTATCCGTTTTATTTAAATATGATTTATAATGGGATAAATATCTATTTTACAGATTTGGATAATTTTGGAGGATAAATACAAATGGAAGAATTAAATCTCAAGATAAATCAAAGGAAATTCAAGATAAATATCGGATTAGCACGAAAAGATCGGATAAGCATGACAAAAGACTCCAAAAGAGTTGGCGCCAATTGAGGACACGATAAGGGAGGGGGCGATCTTATTTTATTTTGGAGATCGGCCGAGAGTTATCTCTTATTTGTTTTGACATTTTAAAGTATATCTCTTAATTAACTTGAACCCCTATAAATAAAGGCATGCATGAACACGCCAAACACACCTCAATACATACATACAATTCATAATTAAATCTTCAGTTTTTCTTAGAGCAGTTTTTATGCAAGATCTGCAATAATGTAAGTTCTTGTATTTATTTGTTCTTAGTTCTTGTAATTAAGCCCCAATTATTGTTTATCGCTTGAGGTTGTTCGCTCTTCACCGAACGATGTAGATCTAAGGATACGATATGAGGCGCTGGGGATTCCTTGTCTATAAGGATCCACATGCTCGATCTCATTATCCGGTGACCTATAGATGACTTTGGTATGATCAACAACCGTGTTTTTAGTAGATCCAGATAATTGCTTTACGAGTCTCTATTTTATCCGTTACGTATGTAGAAACGCTTAAGATTTAGTTGTTCGCCGCACACAATCTAGCCACGCCTTTACGGTGTGATTGTCCACTAGAATTTCTTATCTTAGTAGTATTGCTACGGCTACGCTTGCTCGCCTGCTTTAATTAGCGTATTATTAGGAAATACCAATATAGGGCTCCTAGGTCGGCTCATGAATTGATCTTCCGGGACTTTCAAATGAGATCTAGATCTGCTCAGATTTGGGAATTGTCGACACCTAGTTATACGTAAATCGTAGATTAACATGAGACCGCCCAGTGATTGTTAATGGACAGTAGACTCGATGCGATCGCTAGGGAAGTACGCCAAAAAAAGGAATGTTGCCTAGGTGAGGAATACGGTTAATATCGGCATCCCTAGTTTTGTAAGCGTATGGAGTCATATGAGATGGAGGCCGAAAAGCAAGTCACGTGATGTAGCATAGTGATCTCGGATGGCCTACCCGAGCTAGATCTAGTTTAGGGGATGACTCCCTTAGCCAATATAAAAGAAATACGAATCGGATTGATAGTTGACGAGTCTAGCTTAATTATATAGAATCTTTATATCCAAACGATAACATGATAATTGGGGAGGTTAATTACGTTGTTTATGTGTTGTGTCGAGTCGTGTCCTTTACCTTTCTTGTCTTTTGTTGGTCGTAGACCGCCTTTATGTGCTCGGCATGAATGATTAATTGTTTTTATATATAATGACCCACAAATTGGTTCCTCGTGGGATCGACCTTGATTCGCTATAACTATACTACGATGGACCTAGTCCTCTTGCTAAGATCGCTTTGGTGGTCAAGTATTTTAATTTCACTTGATCTACGCCATCGCATGCACGTGAGGATTGAGTTAGTGGTGATATACTTAAATCAGAAGTCCGTGGTGAACTTAATCGTAGTTTAGGGTCTCTTGATTAAAACACCAATAATACGCCTAACACTTAGGGTGTGATAGTCTTATCCGGACTATCGGCAGAGGGTACCTACGCAAGCATTTATATATGATGGCATTCATATAGATCAAGCGATTTAATCAATTTCTCGATATAATTTCGAATCGAGGAATCTTATTAAATCATTAGATGATCATATATGGATCAACCTTAATCCCGAGGTGATCACAGTGGTGCCGCTTGTCTCAGGGTAGTGTTTGATGTGTTAGTTACGGTTCACTTAAATATTTGTTCCAAGCCACTTCTCCTTGGCACTATCTCCTGATGAGTGAGTAGTTCTGATTTTCTCAGACATGGAATCCATTCCTTCCTGCAGGAAGTAGAGAGACAGTCCCCTTGTTTGTTAACTGATTGAGGTCAAGTTAAATTATTAACTCGATGCCTAAATAACCACTAGCAAGTGAACTAGGTTCAATCGCAGTATAGCTAGATAGAGTCGAGGTCGATCCCACAGAGAATCAATTTGTGGATCCTAACTTAAATAGTCAACCTATTTATCTCGTTTGACAAAGACGGTCTATGACCAACATAGGATACGAAAGAAAAAGAACGACACACTTAAACGCATAAACAAATAACATGTAAACAAATAACGTAATTAACTGCCCAATTATAACCGTAATCATTTGGATCTAGACAATTTATATAACAACGAGACTTATCAACTATTAATCCGTTCATATCTATTTATATTGGCTACGGGAATCATCCTCTAAAACTTGACGTAGCACCGGTAGGTCACTAGATCACTGTGATATTGTTACGTGAATTCGCCTTTTAAGTGCCTCCATCTCATATAACTCACACGCTACGAATTTAAGGATGCCGATATTAACCGTGACACCTCGCCTGTGCAACATTTCTATGGTTAGGCGATTTCCTAAACGATCACTCAAACTCTCGTCCAACTAAAAATTACCAAGTTATAATCTCATGCTAGTTTACGATCTACGATAAACAAGGTGCGCGCAATTCCCTAATATAAACCTTCCTAGATAACGCCGAACGTCCGTGAAGATCAATTCATAAGCCTACCTAAGAGTTTTATATTGGTATTTCCTTTACACGCTTTAATTAAATTAAGTGACAGACGCTTTTCTAGACTATTACAATCCTACCGGCAAGCAAACGGGTCAAATTGTAAAGGCTAGTCCGGTGAGTCAGTCGATCCTCGTGAAATGAAGGCATAATTCAAAGTGTGGTTAAACACCGTTAAGCTATTATTAACTCGATCTAAGTCGCAGCTTTTACCATTTTCCTCGGGTTAGATAGTTAGATTAGTTAGATTGTTAGTAAAGCAAAGAAATAAATATATAAATATAAAAATAGATAATATATATATTTTGGGATCTAGCCAAGAATACTTTATCAATCAATATCTTTTGTATTGAAATTGAATGAGATGATCTTTCCCTTGATGCAAGGAGGTCAATTATGTATGAACCGGTGTACTCCTAAGCTAGACAACTCCTCCTCACACGAAAGATATGAAATTGTCATACGCCTAGTCATCCGTCCAATGCCATCTTAAGCACGGGTCACTCCCGCTTTGTCATACGCCGCTTTAAGATATCAATTAAACAGTGATTTAACGTAATAATATCGTGAGTACAATTTTAATAAGATTTATCTCTCCCAAGATAAATCGCCTCGGTAGGAAATCGGATTCCGCTTGTCACATTTTCACTCGCCAATTTTACCTCCGGTCTTTCTATTATGATCTCGTATTCTAATCGCGAGTTGTCAATTCATTAGACTACGCTTCTAGTAAAATCGAGTGGCTAATTCAATTTTTACTTTCATTAAGTGCAAATAGAAAGAGATTCATTATAATTGGTTTTAATCATTATTACCGAGTCGATCATTCATTTTACCAAAAAGATTAACTAATTCGATTCATATCTTGGCTAGATATATTTTTAGCTTAACATAGTTGTAATATATAAATAGAAATAGAAATAGTAAACATAATAATATTAGAATATATTACCTACACAACTCATCGAATCGGGTCATTTCCACGGATGTAGTATAACAAAGCTTCGATTTTAACAATCTTCGATAATTATTCCGCTATTACAACAGAGATTATAACTACTTTATTTTAAAAAATATATATATATATATATATATATATATATATATATATATATATATAAATATCAAAATAAAAACAACAAGAAGAAGAGAAGAAATGAGATGGAAGAAGAGGAGAGAGGCGAAGGGAAGGGAGAAGAGGGGATGGAAGAAGAGGAGAAGGAGATGAGAAGAGAATGAGCAAAGGAAAGTGGTGGAGAAAGGGGTCTATTTATAGGATTTTTGTTGTCGAACCGAGTTAAAGGTTAGTTCGAGCTGAGTTTTGCATATAATGCCCATAACTTGAGTTGTAGACTCCGATTGACATGATTCAAAATCTGCTGGAAAGCTCTTTTGAAGATATAAAACTTTCATCAAGGACTCTTCCTGAAAATGCCTCTAAGTTGGGTCGCATATTCGTCGAAGATATTTTACTGTATAAGCACGTAGGAAAACCGACCCGCTGAACTTGTAAGCTTGTGGTATATTCTTCCATCCTTCAAAATACATATTTTTAGGCCTCAAAACATATTTTTACGTGGGATATTTTGAAAGCCTTGATCACCAAGTTTGGGGTCGACTCAATCAAGCTTTCTTCACAGCAAAATTCTCGCCTCGTGATTCAAAGTGCGTTGGAAAGCTTATTTGAAGATCTACAACTTTTATGAAGGATTCTTCTTCGTAAAATGTCGCTTTGATGGGCCATTTGTTTGTCGAAGATATTTCTCGATTTCCACTAAATCGAATCGACAAATTACACTCGACCACTCGACTTAGCCGACACTTTCTATATCCTTCCAAAGATATGATTATACTTTAAAATGTCGTTACTCGGGTCTTGGTTTATCATAAATCGCAATAAAATACCACAAATACCCGTAAAAATGACACGACACACTCCGGTTACTAAACCGTACAAAACTTATAAAAACTTATAAAAATACGATAATTTATATAATAACCACTATTTATATATTTGGATAAAATTAAGTAATTATTGACTTAAATTGGTACAATAATGCTCAAAGTGGTATCAATATTAGGGTAAAATGTCGTAATAATGATCATTAATTTGTCTCTAATCACAACTCCCCACTTAGCTTTTGGTCGCCCTCGAAAGAAAACAAGCGATAAAACAAAATGAATGAGAGATAAATTCATGAAGATATAATATATAAGGGACAACCAGATGTCGCAACCATTAGAATTACAACCAAAGCGTTAACCTCAATATAAATGTATAACAGCAGCAGTGTGTGTGATGTCTTTTCAATTTCCACTATCCTCTCTCGAATAATTCAAGCAAACGCACAAATATCCATTCAAACAATCCTAATGACTTTCCTAGGTATAGCAAAGAATATTTCCACACAAAGTCCTTCCGTGTACTTATTAGATAATCCCTAAAGCATATCATTCATTTTTATACTCGGGATAGTCGAAGATAACTAAGTTTTCAACCATATTTCCATATTGTCAATTTTTTTTTAATTTTTTTTTTTTTTCACATTTGTAGCATATGCCTTCATTCACAAAGAATAGGACGCTTTGTGATAACACCCTAGCCGACTACTATCATCAGCAAATGGGAGCTTTTAAACCTCATAGTGATATAGACGCTTCGTGATAACGACTCATCGCACTACTATCATCAGCAAATTACAACCGACATATATGATAGTTCATCTTAATTTGGTATTCTTCTTTAACTTATATCCTTCCTATCACATTCAAACCTTCGTATATTCACAAAGACACATTCAAAAGTTAGTACTAAGTTACCGCAATTATCTATGAATAACCACTAGATACTTGAATGGATACAGCTTTAAAATTTTCCGCTTCAATATCAAAGGCTTTACGTGAAGGAATTCATGTTACACAAATATATTTGGAATTACAATGCACTTACGGTTCACGTTGGTTATACACATCCAAATTGATCATTATATCTTCAAATCCATGAAATATATACCTTATACAATTTATTTTAATCAACTAAATAATGCTCGGAAAAAATCGAAAACTAAGGGATTTATTGATACAAAATAAACATTAATTCCATTGCTGCACCAACGACTCCACTCCCCACTTACGAACTTACATTGTCCTCAATGTAAAGTGAGTGTAAATAAGTTGTTGGGAAAGCAATGGTGCACTAAAACAAGTCAAAACAAATACTGGATGATATTAAAGGGTGGGTGGGTGGGTTAAAGTTATGACCTCCTCAATTCATAGTATTTGAACTAATACATGTCACACGTTATTTGAAATTTAAAACAGACTAGATCATGATATGAAATATGTGAGAAAGTATTAACTCGAGTCTTTATACCCGGATCCTCAAGGGTTATTTCAAATCGCTCGAACAACCTAAGTCCAAGAAATGACGCATTTGAATTTTTCTCTTTTTTCTCCATCGGCATGTTCCTTCTAAGGTAACCTCTACCATAAATGCTCCTGGGTCATCTAGTTTCGCATCAACCGAGCTTCATTCTTAATATGCGCCGCATCTCCGGGATGATTTACTATAGGGCGATTTAGGTCTATGCTAACCTCGTAATCGATTCTATATCCGATATGTGATGCATGTAGTCATATCCTGAGTCCGAATCAAGAAATCTCTTCAGATTTAACTTGGATATACCTCTCAGATATGTAAGCTTCTTGTACTCTTTTGACTTCTTAGCTTCTTGAATTCTTGCCTTCATCTTCGCTTATTCTCTCCTTGAGTTTAGGTGTCAACGGCTTTCTTGGTGTGGTTTTGGTTCTCAAAGACCAAGACTTCTTCTCCTCGAGCCTCGTAAGACTCGATGTGATGACATTTTGCTAAACAGCTCATTTGAGTGATTCCTTCCTATTAATCGCATCATAAGAAAACAACAAACGGTTATTGAACTAACAGCAAGATGATTACTCATATCGCCGCTAGCTTATGACCTACTAACCGAGAAAACAGAATCACAGGGGAAGATAGTCATAAAATATAAAACAAAAGATGGGCTCGGTCGACCGAGTGATAACGTTCGGTCGACCGAACGCATGCATTCACCAATTAGACCCCTTTTTTTTTTTTTTTACTAATCGGGAAATCGACAAACGAAATAATTCAAGAATTATTTAAGAAATGGGACCATTGACTCCCGGCAACGGGCGCCAAAAACTTGATTGATGTCAAGTTAAATTATTAACTCGATGCCTAAATAACCACTAGCAAGTGAACTAGGTTCAATCACAAGATAGCTAGATAGAGTCGAGGCTCGATCCCACGAGAATCAATTTATGGATCCTAACTTAAACAAATAACCTATTTATCTCGCTTGACAAAGACGGTCCATGACCAACATATGATACGAAAAGAAAAGAACGACACACTTAAACGCATAAACAAAAACATGTAAACAAATAACGTAATTAATCGCCCAATTATAACCGTAATCATTTGGATCTGCACAATTTATATAACAACGAGACTTATCAACTATTAATCCGCTCATATCTATTTATATTGGCTACGGAGTCATCCTCTAAAACTTGACGTAGCACCGGTAGTCACTAGATCACCGTGATATTGTTACGTGACTTCGCTTTTAAGTGCCTCCATCTCATATAACTCACACGCTACGACTCTAAGGATGCCGATATTAACCGCACACCTCGCCTCAGCAACATTCCTATGGTTAGGCGTATTTCCTAAACGATCACTCAAACTCTCGCCCAACTAACAATTACCAAGTTATAATCTCATGCTAGTTTACGATCTACGATAAACAAGGTGCGCGCAATTCCCTAATATAAACCTTCCTAGATAACGCCAACGTCCGTGAAGATCAATTCATAAGCCTACCTAAGAGTTTTATATTGGTATTTCCTTTTACACGCTTTTAATTAAATTAAGCGAGTAACGAGCTATAGCCATACCTACCGAGATAACAGATTCAATTAAGCTAATCTAATCATAAAGATGTGATCGATTAACGGACGGAACAGGGCTGAGGCTCTCGGTCGATCGAATAGAGGTCCCGGTCGATCGAGTGACACCACTCGGTCACCCGAGTACTTCACTTCCCAGATTACACCCCTCGAATATATTTCTCGCTTTCATACTTAATCGGATTATATAGTGAATCATCGACATTATATAAATTAACCTAAATACACGTAAATTAAACACGTAGATTCATCCATAAATCATAAGAAGAGGACGTAGGTATGAGATCCTCATGACAAGGCATCACCACTTCCCTAACGTCATAGCCTAGATCTACATCACCTAGCTATGAATAACTACTCAAACAATCAAAGCATAATTGGGAAATTAATTACTAAAAGAAAACGAGAAGAGAAACTAGGGCTCACATGGTTGCACCTCAAAGACCTTCACAAGCCTAATGAATCCTTATTTGCTTGTATGTATATATATGAATTGGTATTCGTGTCTCTCCCAAAATTACAAAGGACTTGTGTTTATATAGTAGCTATAGCCGACTTAAGAAGACCGACTTAAATGCCGATATTATCGAACCCTAACCGCCTCAAAAGATGCATTGACTTCATTGGCTTGTGTGGACACTCGGTCGATCAAATGCATAGCCTCGGTCGACCGAACCTTCTCGCCTTCCGGCTTCCTCTTGTTTTTGTCTTGGGCCACCCGAACATGTCTCAAATCCATTGAACCTTCTCCGACTCCCTCCTTTCGCTTCCTCAAATAGCCCAACTGCAAATTTAGCATAAAACACGGTCTCAGAACATCAAATAATACAATAAAACCTTTAAATACACAATAATGAATCGTAAATCTTGGCATACGTAAATTCAAAGATATTACGACTAATTATTGCTATATTATAGCTCTTTCAAACTAGAATCGGGGATAAAACCATAGAATAACGGGCTAATTCAAAGATATTACTTACTAATTATTGCTATATTATAGCTCTTTCAAACTAGAATCGTGATAAAAACCATAGAATAACGGGCGTAAAATGACCGCTTATCATTAACCCTAAGAAAGTGATCGATCGGCCGAGTTCATATTAGACTAATTGATCACTAGTCGACATGTGAACTAATTGATCATCAAAAAAGTTAATGATAAATAAGGATAAGATATTCGAAGTCGGGTTCACAGAGACTTCCTACTCAAAATGGATAATGCATGGAGGTTAATCCGTATTAGTGATTATATCAATGGACGCTTATTCACTCTATGGTTGAGTATAAGATACATCTATAATCTAGAGAGTTCGCTTTCGGGTTTATGGTGACGTAATCCCGAATTAATAATTAATGTACTTATTATGTTCGATGAATAATTAATTATTTGAAATACTCTGCTATAGCCCATTGGCCCCGATGCGCTTTATATAATTCGGGTGATATTCTTGTTTATTTGGGCTCAAATGATAATTAATTTACTGAAATAATTAATTGATATGCATTTAATATTATTTAATGCGCTAAATAAATAATACACATAAAAGAGATTTTTTACGCGCTTTCTGTATATAATGTGTGGTGCCAATTTGAGTTTATTTAGCACAAGAATTAATTTTCATCAAGTTATGAAAAATAAAAGATATTCTCGTTATATTACAATGGATGACTTTTATTCGATTTCCTATTTGGCACAAGATACGCCACAATTAATATTAAAACATCTTTTATTTTGTTTAATTAATTAATTAATTATTTAATTAATACTTGGAGACCAAGGATTTACTCTCCTACAGTGACTACATCACATCTCGAATTAGGATGAAGATTCGTTTCTTCGATAGGATACCTGACCATTTTGTTGATTGAGCTGATACAGTTGTAGAGTTTTTTGTGCAAATAGATATACCGGAGCAATTAAAATGTAACATAACATCCTATGCACTGGAAGGGGAGGCTGATAGATGGTGGCATCAATTGCAACGTACAAGAGCTGATAATGGAGAAGCAACAATTTCTTCATGGGAAGAAATGAAGCGCCAATTGTTTGGGTATTGTTTTCAATCCATTTTCTCGGAAATTTATCCCTTACAACCATGTAAAGCCAAACAAGAAGACAAGAACGATGGTAGTAACAGTAAGGAGGATGAATCTTCATGGGGGAAGGCTGATAAGTTCTTGCCCACAATGTGTTTGAAGAAATTACCTCTCAAGTGAACAAAGAAGGACAACAAGGAAGAAGATCTGATGACCTTAATGATGAAACCTGCAACTTGAGTTTCTTGCCTAGCTCCTGTTTGTCAAAATTCCCAACCAATGGAAAGACCAAGAAAGGGAAGAAGAAGAAGACGTGAAGGGCGCCAACTGTTCAACAAAATCTCTCCTACAATCTGTCAATAGCAAACAACGACCTTTTTCAGGAGATTCAAGTGAGCATAATTCTAAAGTTGACCGGCCACCTACGAAGGAATTACTTTGTAAGTCTTGTGACACTTTGAGCAATCGATCAATTACAAAGTATATTGTTGAGAAAATAGGGGGAACTAGTCACCAGGGGTTGAAACACGTTAATTGTTCGGTAAAAGTTCCTTTTCAATTATGCAGCATCAAAGATGAGCAATTAAGGGCATATGGTCCTACTATTGATTCCGACTACTTTGGGCCAAACACCGCTAAATTTAAAGATGTGCCACCTGGTGCTCTCAAGCGTGACTCAACCATTCAAAATAAGGAGACATGAACAAAGTTTGAAGCTAGCAAGTTGCATATCGAGAAAAAGAAGTACGACTTTGAGGCAGCCCTTACTCAAGAGTTTCAGATTCATACTAACACAATGGGAATCTCTTGTAAGCTCTCCTCACAAAGTGAATACACAAGTATGGTGAATGGGTTGGACACAAGTTCACTTCTAGATTTTATCCGGGATTTGTCATATCTTAATTTTGGAGTTGTGCTAGCTGTTAATCAAGGCCTTATTGTGACACTAGGTGAGAATATCCAACCAGTCGGTTTGCTCACGGATGAGGTACTGATGTTTACTTATGATCCTGGAGGAGTTAAGAAGAACGTTCTTGTTAGGACCCAAAGCAAGCTTTACGTGTCAACAAAGAATGATATATGCAAAAATACCATATTGGTATTGTGTTTGGACTTGACCTCGTAAATGGTGAGACTCTATCACTCATATTTGACCCAGGTGGAGACGTTTATTTATCAGCCGATTGGGGCCTCGTAAATTATCTTTTGACTAGTCCCAACAGGTTAGCTAAAAGTCTAATTGGCACACTGACCTTCAGTCTACTTTCAAATGGCGCCATCGATCCAGCTACCAAAGCTACTAGGTTTCTAGTGTTGCAGGGATTTTTGGATGGAAAAGAGGAGAAAATTGGTGCTTACAGTTCCAACATAAGGAGGGAAATCAAATTTGATCAAAGTAGTGTAATGAGTTTGTGTTTGTTACTCAAGGTCTGGCATCGATCCTTACCCCTAAAGAGATTGCTAATGGAAACAACAACACTGTTGTGCTTGAGGGAATTTATGATGGTTATGAGGTTGCTGTTGAGCTTCTTGTAAATACCCATCATGATGTAGCATCATCGACTCTTAATGCATTTGATCAACACCCAAACATAGTTTGTTGGCATAGAGTGGAGTATGATCGGGATTTTGTCTATCTTGCTCTAGAGCGTTGTGAATGCGGCTTACATGATTTGGTACTTTTTTACACTTCTTCACATGGTTATATCGCTTCAGCTAGAGATTATACACTGTCCAGTGGAGTTCAATATGTTCGATTGGAACTGAAAGTTAGAAATCATAACCACTTTGATTTGTGGAAGCCAAATGGATGCATATTGTCTTACTTGTTAAAATTCATGAAGGACTTAGTTCATGGGATTGATTTGATTTTGCTGCCAAAGAATTGTATCGGTTTGGCATGGGCCATGGGATTGGTTGTGGTATTACACTTGGTTAACATTTTGGAAAAGCTGTCTACGGTGTTTTACCAGCTAGATGAAGACGACGATGACGTTTTGTCTATACAGACAGGTTTCTTACAAAGTTACCAACATCAGAATGGCCATGAGCTAGTTGTGCATAAATTTACTATTGTATCAGATTCATGGAAAGGACCTAATACTGTTTCAGCTACCTATACAATGATCGTGGCACTAGTGGTCACATCTTTTGTAGCTACTTTAGCATCCTACAAACTTGACTCTACCATACAGCACTATCATGGCTTTCATTTTACTCAAGTGTTTGTGCACCAGGGGAAATGTTTACTACCAACTTGAACGATCCAATGCTTTAGCTGGTGTCTTAATGCAACACCAACAGAGACTTTCGGACTTGAGAGGATGAGTTCCATGTAATAGGAAGGTTGAAATGATGAGAACAAAAATAATAAGGAAAGGAAGCTCATCATGGTGGAGGAGATAAGTGTTGTTATAATTGAAGGATGCAGGATCTTAGATCTAGACGAATTAGATCTACGCGCAGCGGATGGATCACGATTTATATATCACAATACATAAATAAAGGATTTAAACTACTACAAGGGGGTTAAGATTATGTTACCAATATCGGGAAGAGAAGCATTGATCTTCCGATGTGTTCTCCAAACGGCGGTTGGTGGACACCCGTCTTGATAAACGAACCTCCTTGATATGCAACACCTTCTACTTCTAAAAACCCTAGACAAGAAAACTATTTTTTTTTCTCTTTTTAAGTGTGTAGGTCGAATTTTTGCCTTGCCAATACCCTTGGAATAACTCTTAAGCCCTTTGAAATGAACCTCTTTGATCTTCACAAATCCAAGCCGGAGAAAGGCGAGGAAGATCTCGCTCAACTTGGTGGGTGTTAGGCTTCACGTGGTGTCTCGCTCCATGTAAACCTTGATCCGTGAAAGAATCAATTTTTTATGAAGCTTCGATGGAATATCCAAACGGATCTTCGAACCCCGAACTACATCGCGGATCCGGCTTCCTTCATCAGCGCCGGCCATGGATCACCAAAAAGAGAAACCCTAAGCTCCGAGTTCTGATACCAGATGATGTAAAAGGCTATGGAATTGGAAACAAAAACAAAGCTTATACTCTCAGCTATTCAATTCAGTCTTAATAATATCCAAAGCTTACCTTGCGATAACGTTGTAATTATCACGGTGGTCTAACGGTGGGTTATATAGTGGATATCTGGCTTGTATGATGTATTTGAGTGATGAAGGCCGGTGGTGCACGGCGGTGATGCAGTGGTGTATATGTGAGTTAGAGAGAATAGATATTTTGGCGTAGTTTAGTCCTCTTTTATTATTTTGCATCTGCTTATTTCTATTACACAAGGCCTCCTTTTATAGGAAGAGTGGGGGGACTAGAGTTTAAGCTGTAGACAAGTAGATAAAATATCTTCAGTGCGGTTACGTGGTCGTTAGACCGCCATCCACAGTGGTCGCCGCTCTTCATCTCGCCTCTACTTCTTCATGTCCTCAAAGGCTTGTGCGGTCTCTAATGGACCTCTTTTAGGGTCACATATCGCCCCCCGAGCTACTAAAGTGACCGTAAAGGTTTGAAAGCTCGGAATCAACTCGCGACTTAGCTTGATCGTCGTCGCAGACGCTGTGGGCGCTGGCCTCACTATTCAACCGGGTGGTTAGATAGGCTTTATCCGTGACTTATAGGTGGCGGCACTATTTTTTAGGATCGTTACTACCATCAGTACTAAAACCAATTGGTGGTAGTAAATGCGCAACTTTATTTCCTTAAATCACACCATTACAAAGCCATGGGTTGAACTAACACGGGAGGGCAGAGTGTCAGACACCCAACAACCCCCAAAGACTCGCTACCCACTCCAACCGTGACACCCGTAGTATGCCATGGGCGGAATGGATTACCACGAAAATGTTGTTGCTGCGATTCAACCCATGACCTTCTCTCGATACCAATTTTTAGATCGTCACTTATCAGTTGATAAAACCAATTGGTGGTAGTAAAAGCGCAACTTTATTTCCTTAAATCACACCATTACAGTGCCATGGGTTGAACTAACATGGGAGGGCAGAGTGTTGTACACCCAACACTATTTAGACATATCACCTTGCTATGAAGGTTTTTGGTTTTAAATACCCTTAATGCTTAACACATCGGAAAAAGACAAAGATACCCCTATTACATAAATAATATAAATAGACAAAATAACCTTCAGTTTAACGTCTTCATTGATCCTTATTGCATCAATTTCACTGCCATATCAGTTCCACATCATGTTTTATTTTATATATAGGTGATATGTTGATTAAATTAAGGAGATGTACAGTCAATACAATTTTTTTTTACTAATACAGTTGGATTTACACATAATTTCCTTTTCTTTTTTATTTGAAATTTACACATAACTTCCTAATGCATTGAAGAAATTTTATTTTTTTTTATCTTTTTTTCCAGGGTAAAAATAAGTTTATTAAATTATGTCCCTTGAGAAAACGGCCAAAAACTGTCGCCAGAACGCAAGTTGCCTCAAGAGGTCCTAAACACAAGAGTCAAAACATTTCTAGCTAGAATGTGTGTTGGACATTCTCCATACGACGAATAAAAACAAAAGAAACAGAAATAAAACTAGAAAGATGCGCCAAGCATTCTTATACCAAGCAGTTGTGAGCCTGTGAGCAGAAATATCTCCCAACGGTCGATGTAGTCAGACCACACATGCCAAACAGTCTCTCTTTACCACCAAACGCTAAAATCCCAAGCGTCGCGCCACTACAAGCGCCAGAAAAATAGCCTTGAGCTCCATGTATTCAACCGACTCACCCAGGTCAAATTGATAAGTAAACGAATCTATGATCGCTTCTAGAAGAATCCCAAAAGAGAATACCAATACCCGCCTCCGCCTCCTAACGACGCATCCACATTGCACTTAATCGTTAGAAATCAATCGAGTAAATACAAATGAATTTAAAATTGATTTCCGATCTAGATCGCTCCGCTTAAACAATAAACATATAAGAGAGGGGGGACGGTACTATTACCTTGGTTGATCTCGAAAGATCGACGCTTTGACCGTCCGGTAGAGTAGATGTCGCGCGAGCCGCCCAAGCGTCCGGCCTCTACTGTAATCCACACGAGCACCTCACCGAATCCCGCCAAAGATTGCTACTAGAAAAACCCAACCGCTAGGTCGGCATTTTCTCTCTACAAACTCTCTCTAGTTTCTTACTTTTCACAAGAAACAATTAGCTTTCTTGGAATTATGGTGTCATGATGAGCTAGCCAACCCATCATTTACATAGAGTAGGTGGCGCCCCAAGCCTCTCAAAAATCCTTGAGGAAAAACATTTTCCTAATAAAATAAGGAAAATATCTTTGATTGATTTATCTCGTTAATATTCAATATTTTATATTAAATATTTCCAATATTTTGTCAATATCTTATATTGACTATATTTATCTTATTACCATAAATCTAATTTTCCAAAATCAATTAATATCCAATATTAATATTATGGTAATCTTATTAATTAAATTGCGCAATCCAAGTGTATCTTATACACTAATGAATGACGCCGCCTTTAGCCAAAAATTGTCTTCCTGAATATTTTTTAATTAATAATATAATTAATATCTTGTATTTAATTTATTCATAATAAATAAATACCACCATACCAATTTACTACTATAACCTTTATAGTCCTGAGATAAAACTTTCCTTATTTGGTCATCAACTATAACCATATTTTAATCCGACTCGATTTTCATATGTGTGTGACCCGATAGGTTTCCGAATATGTTGGCCGAAGACATAAGGCGCAATTACGAAAATGCCCTTCACCTCTAACGATCACGAATAGCGTCTATAGCAACACGTCCGTGACCCCCAATCATCGGAAGAGTCAATACGCAATGACTACTACCTTTCATGTGCTCGGTTAGCGTGAAAATTACAATCCTATCGGTGTAATAATATCCATATGGTCGTACGTCGAGTGTCAAGCATTGACGACCGTATCTTATAATCTGGATATCATGCTCTCTCGAAGTAACTCATTTACTTCCACTTTGCAAAGATTCACGAGAGTAAGACATTCCTTATAAGAAGGCCCTTTTGGATATTCACCCCTACTCTTAGGGTACGCGATTCCCAGACGACCTAACATGTATAATCCGCATGCTTCAGTATCATACTCAATCACTATTGCATGCTCGCCCTATGGTTAGGGGAAACCTCAACAGTGTCAAAGCATCACAATCCACACCGTGATGCCATGTAGACTCTGGTCCTAAGGATAATTACACAACCGTCACATAGTGTGACACTTAACACTGTAAGTGGGTCAGTCTAACGTACACATTCTCTAATACACGTCCACGTACAGTCCAAGTGTCTCTACACTTCAATAGACGAGATCTATCTCTGCCCTTAAAGACATAAGACATCTAATATGTGCTAGTTTGTACGCACTATTAATGCCGTGTTTAATAGTACATCAGCCTAGAGACATTTAAGTATCAAACTTATTAAAGTGATTAGAGATCTCATCAACCATAATCACCTGTCATGGTTTCTCTATGACAGTTTAATACTAAGGACGTTATCATATAACAATTCATAATTGGTTCCTTAAAAGAACAAATATATGACAACAGAAAAGCCATTTATTATATATGTATAATCAAAAAGAAATAGTAGAAATGATCCGACCCGGTCGGATTTGGTCCAACCCGATTGGGTTTAGGACACTATTTCAACAATCTCCCACTTGGCCTAAAACCAATCACTCGCACACACAAGACCAAGTTGAAACACAAGAATCTCAGGCAATACTCGTAACCAGCCCTAGCCGTGAATGGATCTATATCCGTGGGGATTCAGAGTATCTCCATATCACGCACCAAATGACCAAGTCAAAAGGAACCGCCTCAACACACATGAATCTCTGATGAGACCATGTTCCTTGCTCCAAGAAATGAATCCACAACTATATCAGCTATATAGTAAATGTGGAAGAACCACACAAGGTTCAGGAATGAACCTTCTAGATCCATGTACTGCTTCCGCTGCGCCTCCAAGGCACATGCTGTGTTTTGGCTTAGATGTAGAATTTACAGTGATCACTTGTTGAGAACATTTCCAGCTCACTGCTTCACTTAATCAAAGTGATTGCAAATCCAGACTATAGCTCCCACTCGTCTTCATAAGACTGAGGATACACGTCTATATATCTATATTTATCCGATTCCAAGTTTCGATAAACTAGGAAACCATCCTTAACTTGTTTAAGGATATTCTTGACATTCACCAGATTTATTTTCATATACTTGCTCATGACTCTTCATGGACTTTGAACATCTGGCATCATCTTTCACCTTATCTTTAGGACTAACGTCCTAACTTAGATAGATCTTGAGAACACCGCTAGCAAGATCTCCTCGTCGCGATCTATGCTAAACTCTTTTAGCATCACATCTATATAAGTAAACTATAATCTAATAGCAGTTAAATCTATCACTATAGATTCTATTTCTAAAAATAAGAACTGCTAATCCAAGTACTTTCGTGAAGACCTTGAACTACCAAACATTGATTGACTGTGACGTGGGGTATTAATTCCTGAGAGAGATACCTAATACTTTACTCAAGAATCGTAACACACTCCCACTACATTGGGCATATCCTTTCTTTTGACTATATCAAACTCCTTTGATTATCAAACAAAGAAATTGTCTAGAGAAACTTGTTTGAGTCCATAAATAGATCTCGCATGCTCTCATATCATGTTATCGTCTATGAACATCGAGTTGTCTGCCCAACGTCTTCAACACTATCATATAGCCATGATACGAAGTTATAACAAGCATAGTCTCGAATAGAATCGGCTCACCGGCAAAGATAAAGATAATTACAAGGTTTACACCCTGCACTTTCAAAATCACTATAGCCTTATGGTAATCATATTGCCATCCACGTTAGCCTTTCAGGGACATTCCCCTTTAGGTAAGACAGACTAGGTTCACAACCTGGTTGTCACTGATGGAATCTAATTCAGATATTATGGCCCATGGCCATATCTCTCAATCTTGCCTTTCAAACATTCTTTCATAAGTTGTGAGATATTCATTCTTCAAGATGAACATACCAGCAGCCTTTTCAGGCTTTAGGTTATCCACAGACTTACACAACTTTTGTATGCACTGAGCAGTGTTCTACACCTCATCACTACGTGGCGTGCCGCTCACGCTCCTATGGTTGAATCTCTCATTGTGGCTCTCAAACTCTTTTGAGATCTCACTTACTCCCACTATCTCTTTTGGAAGAAATACCTCCTTTAGAAGAAAGCATGTTTGGAGACAAACATTTTGTTCCGCGGGAAAGTAGGCAATATCTAGCGTAATTGCTAAGATATTCCACAAAGTTGCATATGTCGTACTCGGCTCCAAGCCTTTCTGACTTTTGCCTATGACAACTTCAAATCATCGGTTAAGATAGATTCGACATTATCCCTTTCCATAACTGATATGGAATTTATTCAACCTTTATTGTTTGGAACTCATTTAAGTATGTGTTTTGAATAAGGGCACTATCCCGAAATAGGTAAGGGATACTTCGCATGGCTTGCGTCACACATTTATATATAAAGTGTTGTTTCCATTTTAGAAACACAATCTAATTGCATATCCAAGATTGGTATCCTTAAAAGGGGAATCTTATTCATTTTCAGACAACTTCTGAAACATCCTCCAATTATTAATTGCTTCAATCCAATTGAAGATTAATTCCTAAGTTTCATTTATTTCATATTCGTACTAGCTCAAACTATTCGAGATTTTAGAATTGTCGTATTTCAATAAGTACATTCAACTATTTCCAAAATAGTCCAAGAGAGAGATAAACAATTGTCTATGGTACAAATTGTCATAAGCCAACAAACATCAATATGTTTAGGCTCTTAGTCAATCTTCTAGGTTTCGTAACCTTTTCTTAAAAGGGTATTTTAGTCCTCTTTGGATAAGATACGTATAACCTACATGATTCATAATCATATGGTTCAGCATCATCAGAATGACGTTTGATTACACGCTTCCCTTCCATAGAGACTGTGCCTAGAACAGCCACAAACATTAAGGATAACAGCCATACAAATACTTAGTTGAGATCTCATCACCTATATCAACTATATAGTGACATCAATCTAGTATGTTAGATTCAAAGGATCGTTTCAACCTTGTCGGAATAACATTTATTCCTTACAATTGAATTTGTCCATTAAATCCTAACGATAGTCAAGATATGTTCTTCATAAGAACTGGATCATAATAATATTTATTTAGTCCCTTATTAGTTTACTAGATTCAGAATATGGTAAGTGTTACAACGTTTGCTTCACCTTCCAAATCTGTGTTTAACCTTTCTAACTTAATCACACTCGTAGGATATCATATGTCCGAGATTTGACTTGAGTTTAGATATATTTATCTCAACTTACTTGCTTAGGTGTAGAGATTTCAATAAGTCCTCTATTTCAAAGACTTGCCCTAACTTTCCTTTTAATCCTTTAAGCACTTGTAAATATTTCTTAGTGTAGTCTTCATAAGACTTAAGAAAGATCACAAGAGCTCTGTCTTCAATTTTCTTTCATAAAGAAAATCCAACGTTTGTTAAATAGTCTATCTAACCTTTTGAATCATATTCAAAACATGAACTATTTAATTTACTTTCCAGCAATGATTAAAGAATTAAGTCGATACTTAAATCTTACAATTTTGAAACAACATTTCCAAAATTCGACGTGGTCATCCTTATCCAATCCATCTAGTGTTTGAATAATCATCATCGTATGACGAAATGACCTATTGGATATCGTCATGTCCAATATGTGAGCTTCCGTTAATAATTAAAGTCTTAGAGGACTTCATCAAATATGTAGTCTCCTTGTCTTCACGAAAACGTGATTGCTCGTGTCATTGCTTATTTTAAAATGATTAAAATTACTTAACCTTATTTGAGAATGTTTCTCAAAAGGTAACAGTCATTATTTGGTTTTTACTAATCGAGAATAAAAACATAAATAAAATTTGCTAAAACTACAACATAAAATAAAGATAAAAGAGTGTTGTTGATTACACATGCAAAATCAAAGATGGTCTTTGGGATTATGATTTTGCTCCCACTAGTCAACTATTCCCAATTAACTTTCAAGAATTTTCAAAAATTCTTTAGTGGCTGGAATCCTATCTAGTTGACTCGATCCCCGACGTGGGCTGATTGACCGGGTCAATTTCGATGGTAGGTACGTCTTACCAATCGCGTCCCAACGCGACTTTCGATGGTTTGACTAGTCAACTCTTTGACAATTCACATCGCCTATGTGATCGTCAACCTCATGTCTCTAAAATCAGAGGCCAGTTCCGACGTGGGCCAATCACCGCAATATTCTTAGTTGAGTCGTAACCCAAGTATTCGTGAGATCTCATAACGATCATATCTCGATAATGACGATATACCCGAGGTAGGTCAACTCCCGACGTGGGCGATCGCTTGATCCGAACAAGGGCTCTTCACCATCACTATAATATTGGGAGACATATTATGACTCAATTTTTGTCGTGGGAGTAATTTTAAATTAATTCACTTAATTAATTTATATAATTAAGGTTTCATCTATTACGTGCATATTACTACAATATCATATAAAGTAAAACATACACAACATTCCACGCACAATATAACCGATATGATCATGGACTTTTCCTAGGTGCGGTTTCGAATACAAACTGACGAAACCGCGGGCCACAACTAAGGGTAGCCGCAACCACCAATGGATCTTTGACATGCACCATCTTCATGGATCTTTTGTTTTTCTTTCCTTCTTTGGATCTTCGTCTTTGTCTTCAATGCATCATTACATAAAATCTAACTATTATTTTTTACACCCGCCGCATTTTGTGGGGGAGCTAACGGAATGAGATAATGCAAAAATAAAACTAGGTCACGTTCTTCATAACTCCCTAGGACAACAATAAAATCGGGTCGAGTCCATGATCAATCGTAATATGCACGTAAAGGTTTCATTTTAAATTAATTAATTTATCTTTTTCATCTATTCACATCTATCCTATTGGTCGAGTCCATGATCAATCGGGGTCCATATAATCGAATTATATCTACTATCTAATCCATACAATCAACATCTTATGAAAAAGATAAATTAACATTTAACTACTTTCGTCTTGTAGCATCCAATCAATTAATTAATAACTTTAATCGAAATAATATTAACTATTAATAATAAATCGATTTTAATTTAAGTTTCTAATTTAAAACTATTTTAAACAAAATTAAAATCAAGTGGGTCTCTTTTGTTTCTTTCATGATTCTTAATCAAAAGGATGCCTTTGGTTTGGTCTAAACCAAATTTAAAGGCATCCTAAGCCCTTTCCAAAAATCAAATATTTTTTTGGAGGAGGCCTAGGCCCTAAGGCCTTTTCCAAAATCAAATATTTTAGAAGAGGCCTAGGCCTATTCCAAAAAAATTGGAATGACCTAGTATTTGGTTCATAACCAAAACTTATTTCTTCCCAACAAACTGGGTGATGCCACATGGCTTCCCAATGGCCAAACTATTTGAACCATTGGTTAGTCACATGGCATCAACTAAACAAAAGAGAAATTACCAACCATGGACCATATTGAAAAATAAAGATGCACAAAACAAAACAAGAAGGGGAAGGGGACGGTGGTGCCGACAGCCGCTGGCGCCGATGTGGCGGTGGTGCCGCCGCCGCCTCTTACCTTTTTTTTCATTTTTCTCTTTCTTTCGGGCACTAATTACAAATCAATATCATACATGATTTAATCTATTGGATCCAAATTACTACGCTGAGTAAAAGATGCTTATTGCTTAAGCTCAAGACCGCTCTGCTACCACCGTTAGAAATCAATCGAGTAGCGCAATTTCTGATCCATGATCGCCTCCGCTTAAACAATAAACATATAAGAGAGGGGACGATACTATTACCTTGGTTGATTTGAAAGATCGACGCTTTGATCGTCCGGTAGAGTAGATGTGCGCGAGCCGCCCAAGCGTCCGGCCTCTACCAAGAATCACACACGAGCACCTCCGAATCCCGCCAAGGATTGCTACTAGAAAAACCCAACTGCTAGGTCGGACTTTTCTCTCTCTACAAACTCTCTCTAGAAGCTCTCTAACTTTTCACATGAACAATTAGCTCTTGGAATTATGGTGTACAATAGAGCTAGCCAACCCCTCCTTTATATAGAGTAGGTGGCGCCCCAAGCCTCTAAAAAATCCTTGGGGAATAAGTCTTGAGTAGAGTGGAGAGAAAGAAAACATTTTCCTAATAAAATAAGGAAAATATCTTTGATTGATTTATCTCATTAATATTCAATATCTTATATTAAATATTTCCAATATTTTGTCAATATCTTATATTGACTATATTTATCTTATTACCATAAATCTATTTTTCCAAAATCAATTAATATCCAATATTAATATTATGGTAATCTTATTAATTAAATTGCACAATCCAAGTGTATCTTATACACTAATGAATGGCGCCGCCTTTAGCCATAAATTGGCTTCCAGAATATTCTTTAATTAATAATATAATTAATATATTGTATTTAATTTATTCATAATAAATAAATACCACCATATCAATTTACTACTATAACCTTTATAGTCCTGAGATAAAACTTTCCTTATTTGGTCATCAACTATAACCACATTTTAATCCGACTCGATGTTCATATGTGTGTGGCCCGATAGGCTTCCGAATATGTTGGCCGAAGACATAAGACGTAATTACGAAAATGCCCTTCACCTTTAACGATCACGGATAGCGTCTAGCAACACGTCCGTGACCCCCAATCATCGGAAGAGTCAATACGCAATGACTACTACCTTTCATGTTCTCGGTTATCGTGTAAATTACAATCCTATCGCTGTAATAATATCCATACGGTCGTACGTCGAGTGTCAAGCATTGACGACCGTATCTTATAATCTGGATATCATGCTCTCTCGAAGTAACTCATTTACTTCCACTTTGCAAAGATTCACGAGAGTAAGACATTCCTTATAAGAAGACCCTTTCGGATATTCACCCCTACTCTTAGGGTACGCGATTCCTAGACGACCTAATATGTATACTCCGCATGCTTCAGTATCATACCCAATCACTATCGCATGATCGCCCCATGGTTAGGGGAAACCTCAATAGTGTCAAAGCATGACAATCCACACCGTGATGCCATGTAGACTCCGGTCCTAAGGATAATTACTCAACCGTCATATAGTGTGACACTTAACAGTGTAAGTGGGTCGATCCTAACGTCGCATTCTCTAATACACGCCCACGCATACCCAAGTGTCTCTACACTTCAATAGACGAGATCTATCCATGCCCTTAAAGACATAAGACATCTAATACGTGCTAGTCTGTACGCACTATTAATGCCCTGTTTAATAGTACATCAGCCTATAGACATTTAAGTATCAAACTTATTAAAGTGATTAGAGATCTCATCAACCATAATCGCCTATCATGGTTTCTCTATCACATTTTAATACTAAGGACGTTATCATATAACAATTCATAATTGGTTCCTTAAAAGAACAAATATATGACAACAGAAAAGCCATTTATTATATATGTATAATCATAAAAAAAATAGTAGAAATGATCCGAACCGGTCGGATCTGGTCCAACCCGATTGGGTTTAGGACACTATTTCAACATTAACCTCCCCTTTCAATGGTTTCATCCATTTAATCCGCCTAAGGCTGAGACAAAGCATGTACTCGATATGTCTCCATAGCTTCCACATACTCAGCCGACGCTACCAAGGAAAGCACCACACCATAGAAACATGGACTGCATGGTCATCAAACACCGCCGAGCACCGAGCCTTCTAAATCCCCCATATGAGCCTGACAAATCTCGCTCTCTCCTGCATCCCCCACTCATCCAATATCCGCATAAAGAAATCTGCAAAGGAATATGAGATAACATGCTCCAAGGCCCTGTGGAACGGGGAAGCCCACCAAGCTCTATCCGCCATCTCGCACTCAAACAAAACATGCCTCGTCGTTTTCACTGTCTCCCTACACGCCAAACAGATGCCATCCCCCATGTGCCGCCTCAGTAGGCCATGCCCAATGGCTAGATAGTCATGAAGGCATCACCACAAAAAATGATGTATGCGAGACTGCTCCTGAATCTGCCAACATTTCCGCCACACCCCATCCGATCTTGAAGATGTGGACGGTCTAGCCGTAGGTGAGGGTCGGTAGAGATCAAGCCAAAAATACCCTGACTTAACAGTATAAATCCCCTTTCGATCAAAGTGCCAGATCCTTTTATCCGGGTGCTCCCCTAGGGCAATAGAAGTGTCCAAGATCGTACCAGCCTCCCAAGGCCGAAACACCTTCCGAACCCGAGTAACATCCCAAACTCTTGAGTTTGGATAAACAAAGCCGATACCTTTTTATCCATTGGAAGCTCATGACATGCACGTGGTACCCGAAACAAAGGTTGTCTGGCCGTCCAAGAATCATTAAAAAACACCGAATCCCTCTCCCCTATTCTCCACAGAATCCTACCGAGCAGAAGATCTCGGCTATCCAAAAAACTACGCCAAAGGAATGATGGCGAGCCCCCAGCCTAGGTGCCAAAATGGTACCGCCCTCTAAATATTTTCATAAATACAAGAAATTTGCGCACTAACAAATATTTTATTTTAATGTTTGAATATGATTCTATAGTAATTCAAACGGTTTAAATTTCATTCAAACAAAATACGTTTTTTTTTTCATTACATTCTTAAATGAATTAAATAGAATGAAAATCGATAAAACGCGTAAGTGATGGATAAGAGTGATGTTCGAAAATGAATTAAATAGAATGAAATTCGAAAAACGTGTGATTTGTGGATAAGAGTGGTGGGGGTATGATGGGTGATAAGGTAAGGTAGGGTGGATAGTGCGATGGGTTGTGGTAGGTGGGGTAGGATGGGTGGGTTCGGGTTAGGTAGGGTAATATGGGTGTTGGAGTAATATTGGTATGGTAAGGTCGTTGACTAAAAATTGTAAGGTAGGGTACGGTGAGACGTACTATGGTAGGCATAGAGTTAGGTAGGTGGGCTATGATATGGTGATGTGTATGGTAATGCAGATGAGTGAATGAAAGATTCTGCCTTCAAATCAATATGTACCCGGCCAGTCAAGTACAAGTACTAGTAGCATAACAAAAAGTCTTTATCGTCATTAATATCTTGCGATATAGACATGGACGGCTGCAGGATTTTTGAGATACGGGTCAAGGTTCGAGAATAACACATCCTATTACAAGTTTTTTAATACATTAACTTTAAATTTTCAAGTGTAGATACGGGTCAAGGGTCAGTATTTTAAAATTTTACCGGGCCAGTTAATACATATTAGTGATAAAATTTTCAAAAGATAATAAAAAAATACACAATTTTTTTTGGGGGAATGAGGGAGAAGGACAAAAATATTTCATCAATTGAGTAGAAGGACAGTTTTTTGAAACTTTTGCATAAAGGACAAAACTATTTATTCATCGTCGAAAATTCACTTGTGTTCGAAATTCATTGCTTAAATTCATCGCCAAAATTCACTCTCGAAATTCACTAATTTTAAAATTCATTGTCGAGATTCACCGATTTTCGGATTCACCACAAAATTCACCGATTTCGGATTCACTAGGAGATTCACCGATTTTCGGATTCACTGTTTGTCCTTCTCGCTATAAAATTATGCATTTGTCCTTCTTCCTATAAAAATATGTAGTTTGTCTCATTACTTAAAAATATTTCAGATTGTGTCCTTATCCCTAATTTTCCAAAAAAATTTTGGTTTGGGGGTCAGTTGACCCAACCCCCCTTGAGTGCCACCGCCCCTGGATATTGATGACGGTCAAATTATACCCGTAAAAGTCATCAACGTTATCCTTAAATCGAGCATAATAATATATATATTATATTAAATCACATGTTTATAATGTTTATTTAATGTTATGTGATTTATAGAATATAATTTGGTATTTATCTATTTTTATTATTATTTAAATACGATTTACTGTGTGATAATTATTGATTTTGTAGATTACGGTGAATCGGAGGATATCTACCAACGAAAGAAGTAAATCTCAAGATAAATCGTAGCGGAATCGGATTGCATTAAAGATAAGTATCAAAGTAGCACGAAGAGTGGAGTGTGGAACAAGAAAAGCCAATGAGCTAATCGTAGATCACTCATTTGGCGGCAAATGGTTAGACTTGGGAGCGAGTTCGGGAAAATTATCGGATCGGCTCGGAGTTATCTCGACACGTTTTCTATCTCGTTAGGGTTTAGGATTTACGAATTAGTTCGGCTGACGGCTATTCTAAGTCGGTTTTACAGCTTATATAAACTCTCTTTCATAAGTCACATTTTACACACAACTCATAGCACAAATCCTCAGTTTCTCAGAGCAGTTTTTATACAAATTTCCAGCAGCAATAATGTGAGTTATTTGTATTTATTTCTTCTTTGTTTGTCGTAATTAGATTCCCCCCAATTGTTGTTTATCGTTTGAGGTTGTTCGTTCTTTTACCGACGATGTAAATCTAAGGATACGATATGAGGCGTGCAGGATTCCTCTTCTATAAGGATCCACACGCCAGATCTCATTATCCGGTGACCTATATATGACTTTGGTATGATCGACAATCGTGTTTTTAGTAGATCTATATAATTGCTTTATGAATCTCTATTTTATCCGTTACGTATGTAGAAACGCTAAGATTTAGGTTTTCGCCGCGTCAATCTAGCCACGTCTTTATGGTGTGATTGTCCACCTAGAATTTCTTATCTTAGTAGGTATGGCTACGGCTACGTTGCTCGTCTGTTTTAATTAGCGTATGATTAGAAAATACCAATATAGGGCTCCTAGGTCGGCTCATGAATTGATCTCCCGGGACTTTCAGCGAGATCTAGATCTGTTCTGTATTAGGGAATTTAGCTCATCTAGTTATACGTAAATTTTAGATTAACATGATACCTACGAAGTTAGTGTTAATGGGACGGAGACTGATGCAACCGCCTAGGAAGTACGCCTAACCACAGGAATGTTGCCTAGGTGAGGAATACGGTTAATATCGGCATCCCTAGTATTGTAAGCGTGCAAGTTATATGAGATGGAGACCTAAAAGGTGAAGTCACGTAATGTAGCACAGTGATCTAGTGTCCTACCCAGAACTAAGTCAAGTTTAGGGGATGACTCCCGTAGCCAATATAAAAGAAATACGAATCGGATTAATAGTTGTTGAGTCTAGCTTAATTATATAGAATCTCTAGATCCAAACGATAACATAATAATTGGGGTGGTTAATTACGTTGTTTGTGTCGTGTCCTTTATCTTTCTTGTCTCTTGTTAGTCGTAGACCGCTTTGTGTCCTTGACATGAATGATTAATTGTTTGTATATAAATGATCCACAATTGTTTCCCTGTGGGATTGACCTTGATTCGCTATAGTTATACTATGATGGACCTAGTCATCTTGCTAGTATTGGTTTATGGTGGTCAAGTATTTTATTATCACTTGATCTACGTCATCAAGTTTTTGGCGCCTTTGCCGGGGAACCAACGGTCAATTTTATATATAAATAGTTTTTTATTTATGTCGAGTTTTCTGTATTAGAGTTTGTTTTTACGTTTTTTAGTCCCTCTGGTTGTCTGCTCTGTGTAAAAATTCCAGATTCTGGAGAATCTGTTTCGCTCCCAGTGAGCCAGGAGCTAGCTGCCAGTGAAACTGCCTCTATTTCTGGAATTTCGCGTGTCTGTTTATCCCTGTATGTTTAATCCATAGGTCTGATAGCAGCATGGGAAACCATGTTAAAATCAGTCTACGGTCCGTTTTGTTTTTGTTTTTCTTCTGTTTGCAGAAACCAGGGAAGCAATAATCTGAGTCAGTAATTTTTCGTGGCCGCTGAGGAAAGAACCCATCAACATGTGGAGCTATGAATCTACGATGGGAAAAGCGATGGAAGCAATACCTTTAAAGCACCAAGATGGCTCCGGAAAAAAAAAGAAAGATTTTTTTTAAAAAAAGGCTTAAATTCTTCGTGGTATAATGTTGAAGGCAAGGTACTACCTTTTTTGCTTATGTTTTACTATCTTTTGGTTTTTTGATCATAAGTTAGCCTATACATGAACCTGAATGAGAATCTTAGCCCGGAGTGAGTTTTAATATTAATTTTATTAGTGCCGAAGGTTCTGCCCCAAATCTGTCTCATCTAGAGGGTGTAGGGAAACATGTAGTAGTTGAAGGAAGCAGTGAATAAAGAGTCCCTCGTAGTTCTGTCAAAATCTCATTGTCCTATGTATGAGATTGCTTCTACTGGCCATGGAAGCAACAATTTGTGTAGTTTTAAGAATTCTCAATCTAAATAAGACGTTGAGTTTTGAGAGAGCATAATGAAGCAGCATTATAGAGGATGTGATTAAAGTGGGTCCCTAGGACTAAATTTTCTTAGAATTAACTAGTTCCTAAAACGAGAGCTGAGGTAAGAGCTTTGTATAAATGGTATGGATAAATTTTGTTTCCTAGGTCTCACAACCAAGGGAAGGATATTAATCCGCAAAAGCGACGAGCCCACCTCATATAGTGCTCAAGGGGTCAATATCTGGCAATCCAAGAAGGATGACTGACAAGGATAATTTTTGGAAAGTCGAGCTGAGGACTTTCAACTCAGAACTACTTCTAAAACCCTTAGGATTTCTTTTTAGGACTTTAGGATTTGTTTTCTTTGAGTCAAATAAGAGTAACGTGGCATATGTTGAGGTTTTTATTTTGCCGTGTTCGATGGCCATTAGGCTAAGGATGTGCAAAACTTTTTTACTCAATATAGGCCACGTGAAATAGAGTTTCTTAGGAGAGTCTAGAAATTGCTAAAGAAAAGGAAATTTAGCAATCAACCTTAAGATGGAAGCATTAAGAGAACTTGAGAATTAATCAAAAATGTAATGAAAATGATTGGTGTAAACAAGAACGCTTTTGGTCAACTCCAAAACTTTTTAGAATGGCGATCCGAGTGAAAATCCAAAGTTGTGTGCAATTAGTTCGCAACTACCCTTATCCTTTCCTTTGTACCTTTTCACCCTTCAACCTTTTCTATTCTCTCACCAATCACCTCACAATTCACATTTCTAACCATTCTTTCATCCCCTCTTTCTTTCCATCTGTTTCACTCTCCCACCCAATCCCAATCCCAATCCCTTAAACAATAACCACCCTCACCCAAATCCTTAACCAATTTCAACCCACCCATAATCACAATGTCTTACCCACCCTTTATCTTTTCTTACCATCATTCACTATCTTTTTCTAAACCCATCATACTTTCAACTTCCATTTTCTTTACAAGATACCTTTTGTTGGAATTTGAACATTGCTAAGTTTAATGACTATCTTTCCTCATTCTAATTTTCATGATCCTAGGTGGGCATGCGTGTAGCTCGACCTGGATAGATTTTAAGAGTTTTTGGTTCGATCGAAATACAAATTCTCTTTCTACCGGAAGATTTCAATTTCACAATTTTTCGACCCTTCCGGCATTTCTAGATGATGAGTTTTGTTCTATAATATCCCACCGATCCGACCTTGTTGATGACAAGTGATGCCTTTTACGTGATACATTGGGTTATTAGTAATTTAGGAGAAGCTACATCTCCTAAGTAGTTAATCTCCAATCCAAACGAGAAGAGTCTGCAATAAGTATCTGCTTAAATCTTTTTCCACTAGGTCCCATTCAATTTGTTATACCTTACCAAGTTTCTCTTTTACACTGGATTGAATATGTGGTTGATCCAGTCCACCTCGTGTTTTCCCACATGGGGTAATGCTTTTTGATCTTTGTCTTCTCCACCCAGTTTTCTGCATATTTTTGTGGTGGAGGTTATCGATGTGGACTATAATCTTTTGTTGATTGTTTATTTTTATTTCTATTTTGTATTTTTCTTTTTGAGTCTGTATATATCCTTCTTCTTATTCGTTTTATAATTCGTGTATGAACGAGTCGTTTTAACTCTTTGGTTTTCCTTGTCATTGGTTGTATACAATAAAGTGGCTTAATTTGTTTTTGGATATTTTATATCTAATTACTGCCACATTATTTTATAACTTCCATTGCCATGTTCTTAACAATTTCATGGAGTTTCTGTTTGGTTTGCTTAAACAGGTTTTCATTTGCTTCTCCACGACGTGCTTGGATTACTCCGATGTTCTGCATCTACCTGAGAACCGTTTCCAGAGCTAAGTCTTTTTCTTAAATTCTCATTTTTCTTTGTCATTGGGGACAATGACATGTTTAAGTGGGGGGTAGGAGACTTAGCTATGATGTGTTATAATTGAAAATTGAATGAAACGGTGAAAAATTGAAAATTTGAACAAATTAATTATCTCGTACCCTTAGAATTGTGAGTTCTAAAACATGGAATTGATAGGAAAGGAACCGAGTTACATGATTACGTGATCATATTATACTTATGTGAAGTAAATTTAAGGATATTCATGCCGACTGTTGCAAGTAGTTATTTATTATTCGATTACTCAATCTTTGAATCGACGGTTACCGCATTTAATCATAATAATCAAGAAATTATATGTACATTGCGTAGATGATTGGTTATGTGAACTTAGTGTCGATATTTATCTGCTGATGTATTCCTATTTTCTAGCCATCAAAGCGGAGTAATAAGCTTGAGAATTATCTGTGTTTTAACAATGCGTTAAACACTGGGCTTGTAGTAACATTACCAAAGTAGCCCCGAGCTTGTGGTAATATTCAACGCTATTGACTAATCCGTGAGAGGGGGATTCTTGCAATGCATAATTTACTTTTAAAGCAAGTTTCTTTCTTGAGAGGTGTTAATGCTTGAAATTATGAAAATGCGAAGAAAATCAACTTTTTAAGAGGCTTTGAGTATTTCTCGGTCTCCAAGTCCAAAAACCTCTTGGATAACGCTCTTGGTTATTGCACCATGTCTTTACCCATTGCGAGGCTTAAGAAGTGGGAATGCTGATGTTGGTAGGTTAAGACTGCGAAGTTAGCATAAACTTTAATCTTGCCACGAATATATAAAACTGAATGCACATGCACACGTCACTTCGATTCATAGCGAGTAGTGAATAATGGATACCTTATGAGCATGAATGGTATGAGTTGACTCGAGTTTCTTGTGTAAGTATGATTTGACCATGGAAAATGTTTTCTTGGGAAATGACTTATCGATGCTTTGTTCGGGACGATCAATGTCTAAGTGGGGTAGTTGATGACGGTCAAATTATACCCGTAAAAGTCATCAACGTTATCCTTAAATCGAGCATAATAATATATATTTTATATTAAATCACATGTTTATAATGTTTATTTAATGTTATGTGATTTATAGAATATAATTTGGTATTTATCTATTTTTATTATTATTTAAATACGATTTACTGTGTGATAATTATTGATTTTGGAGATTACGGTTAATCGGAGGATATATACCAACGAAAGAAGTAAATCTCAAGATAAATCGGAGCGGAATCGGATTGCATTAAAGATAAGTATCAAAGTAGCACGAAGAGTGGAGTGTGGAACAAGAAAAGCCGAGCCAATCGAGATCGGCACGGCCATTTGGCAAATGGCGTGGCGGCTTCGTTGGGAGCGAGTTCAGGAAAATTATCGGATCGGCTCGGAGTTATCTCGACATGTTTTCTATCTCGTTAGGGTTTAGGATTTACGAATTAGGTTGGATGACGGCTATTCTAAGTCGGTTTTACAGCCTATATAAACTCTCTTTCATTAGTCACTTTTTACACACAACTCATAACACAAATCCTCAGTTTCTCAGAGCAGTTTTTATACAAATTTCCAGCAGCAATAATGTGAGTTATTTGTATTTATTTCTTCCTTGTTTGTTGTAATTAGATTCCCCCCAATTGTTGTTTATCGTTTGAGGTTGTTTGTTCTTTTCCGGACGATGTAGATCTAAGAGATACGATATGAGTCGATGGGATTCCTTGTCTATAAGGATCCACACGCCCAGATCTGTATCTGGTGACCTATAGATGACTTTGGTATGATCGAAAATCGTGTTTTTAGTAGATCTATATAATTGCTTTATGAATCTCTATTTTATCCGTTACGTATGTAGAAACGCTAAGATTTAGGTTTTCGCCACGTAAATAAAGCCATGTCTTTATGGTGTGATTGTCCACCTAGAATTTCTTATCTTAGTAGGTATGGCTACGGCTACGTTGCTCGTCTATTTTAATTAGCGTATGATTAGAAAATACCAATATATGGCTCCTAGGTTGGCTCATGAATTGATCTTCCGGGACTTTCAGCGAGATCTAGATATGTTCTGTATTAGGGAATTGAGCTCAATTAATCTGTTCGTAGATTAACATGATACCTACGAAGTTAGTGTTAATGGGACGGAGATCGATGCGATCTCCTGCAGGAAATACGCCTAACCACGTGAATGTTACCTAGGTGAAGAATACGGTTAATATCGGCATCCCTAGTATTGTAAGAGTGCAAGTTATATGAGATGGAGACCCAAAAGGTGAAGTCACGTAATGTAGCACAGTGATCTAGTGTCCTACCCGGAACTAAGTCAAGTTTAGGGGATGACTCCCGTAGCCAATATAAAACAAATACGAATCGGATTAATAGTTGTCGAGTCTAGCTTAATTATATAGAATCTCTAGATCCAAACGATAACATAATAATTGGGGTGGTTAATTACGTTGTTTGTGTCGTGTCCTTTATCTTTCTTGTCTCTTGTTGGTCGTAGACCGCTTTGTGTCCTTGACATGAATGATTAATTGTTTGTATATAAATGATCCACAATTGGTTCCCTGTGAGATCGACCTTGATTCGCTATACTACGATGGACCTAGTCCTCTTGCTAGTATTGGTTTATGGTGGTCAAGTATTTTATTATCAATTGATCTACGCCATCGATATATAGTAAGGTGGGTGGGTAGAGTGGAGTTGTGTGGAGGTAGAGTGAGACCGGTGGGTAAGGCATGGCGGGTGGGGCCAAATTAGGCGGGTATGACGATTGAGGTAAGATTGGGTAGATGGTGAGATAAAGTTGGATATGACATGATAGATGTGTTATATATGGTAGAGTAGAGTAGGTAATGTAGGATAAGTGGAGTATGAGATATAATATATATTTACATTCCTACTCGCCATGAGTCTATCCACCTCATCTTGGGCTATTTTGTTTACCATTTAATGAATCAAGCTTTTGCCTTTCTTTTCCCATGCTCGCGTCGTGCTTGATATGACAATCTCGTCCTTTTGAGGCAGTTTGAGTGTGTATGCCCTCTTAGATGTTTCCGGGAGCTACAATTGTTTCCCTTCTATATCTTGATCGTACAAGCCTGTAGACATGCCGGGGTGAACTTTCTTCAACTGCTAACCAATCTTGACCATGGCCGGAGATACATCAGGTTGGCATGTAGTAAGATTCGGCAAATTGACCTCCATGTCTTTATGTAGCTTGGGAAGAGAGGCTCCTCCTTGGGTTTCATTTCCCGCCATCTTGGGTGTAATTTGCATGACTTTGACTTCTCACATTTTTCCTTTTATTGTTATCCTTTGAAGGCATAATTGGTTTTTGATTCACAAGGTTTATTCGAATTGAAGGGTGTGAATTCATGCCCTACTTCTAGTGCCAAATGACGAGGCTCAAACTTGTCAATGGTGAAATCGGGTCAAGGACCGGGTGATTGGGCTTCGTGAGGGTAACACAACTACTTTAACGATGGATTTAATGATTGATTACAAAAGAGCCAATACGGAATTAACTGCCTACGTACCTAGAAGATTTGAGATCAAGCTACTAATATAGTTCTTAAAATTGAGGAAGATAATCCTTTCATAGGCCTCCCCCATGGGGGAGTTAAGAGTGTAACCATTGAACTTGTGGTCAATGGCATGAAGAAGTTATGACGACATTCATGGTGTAATAATGGCCATTTAAGCGTGGATCATAGACCACTATGAGATCATGTATTTAAGTCTTGTTGATTATATTACCGTCGTCTGACTTCGTTGAAGACTCATAATGAGCTGAGTGTCTTGGACCGAAGATGACCTACGTCATGTCGCTGTTTTAGGATTGACCCGCGCTTCGTAATGGCTACTTTGCTAAGGTTGGTGTCTGTCTGAGGCTTGAAGTACTATTGAGCTTGCTTGTTTTGTTTTAGTTAGAAGACCCAAATTGCGTTTTCAAGTTCTCGGTGTATAATATCGGGTCATACCAACCCTAATTTAGCGATGTTAAAAAATTATGTGTATGTTGGAGCCGACTTGGTCATCATGGTTAATTGTTTGAGACTTCATATTATCGTCTATGTGCATGTACCTACGTTCCCGACATTTGGATCCAAAATTGTGCATTGACCAACTTATTATATAGTTGTGCAAGTGGAGGCTAAGACTATCTCCAATGGTGATACTTGAAATATCCTTCCAAACACATCTTTTTCGTTCCAATTAATTTTTTTCATTACTTTAAAAAACCATTCATTCCAATAAGCACATTTAATAAACCACTCCAAAATCCATAAATTTCCTGCACAAATCGAACCAACGCATCCATGAATTGCAAAATGATAATAGAAGACTCATTAAAATAGCAAAAAATAAACTAAAGGAAACAAATTTCCTCCCATAATGAAGAACTTTTCTGCTTGATCCCAAGAAGAAGAAATTTGTAATATTTGTTTACCCCCCCCCCACCCCCAACCCCCAAAAAAACCACAACAAGAAGATGAAGATTACCTTATTATGTTATCAGATTTGGTAAAAATTTATCCCCACATGAAGGTTGGAAGAAGAAATGAGGAGTGGTGGGAGAGGAGAGAGAAGAAAATTCAATTAAAGTGATGATACTATTCACTTGATGAGGGACTAGTGTTTTAGAGTACAAACTGGTTCATTTCCACTGTAGAGAGTCAATTCAAGTTCTCTCATTGCAATATCTAGTTGCTCTAAAAGACTCCAAACTTTGTTTAAGAGGAGAGTACAAGCGACCCATTGTGGACAATCTAAAAACAATTAATTTTTTTTATGTAAAACATTTGAAACACTAAACAAAATGAAATGATTATTGACCAATCTATTATTCTTTCATGTACAAGGTACATTGTCCTAGTGGTTTCACTTTAGTGCCTAACCTCGACTGACTATCCAGCCAGAAGACCAGCGCTTGAACCCCATTTGAGGCGTAGTTTAGAATGAGTGTGTCTTTCGTCTTTGGAAAAAAAAAAATCTATTATTCTTTCTATATACAATTATCGTAGTTAAGAGTCAAAAAGTTTCGTTCAACAAACCTCAAATCTATGGCATCTGGTTATATAAGTAATTATTTTCTTTAATATGAAAACCGTTATCGCTTGCATACGTTCGTGCAAGTAATTATTTTCTCTGGATAAAAACCATCATTGTTAAGATAATAATAGTTTTATGTGACAATTATTTCTCAGATCACAAATCCATCGTATCCGGTCATGCAATCCATTATTTTCTCAATATAAAACCGTTGTAGTTAAGAGATGAAGAGTTTCGTCTGACATAAATGCCTTAGACTACAAGTCCCTCGCATCTAGCCCTTTAACCCGTTATTTTCTTCATATATAAATACTGTTGTAGTTAAGAGGTGAAGAGTTTCGTCCGACAAGCATTCCTTGGACCCCAAATCTCTCATATCCGGCCATGCAAGTAATTACTTTCTCAATATAAGCACCACCATAGTTAACAGATAAAGAGTTTCGCCTGACAAACATTCCTCGGACCCTAAATCCCTCGTATCCCACCACACAAACCGTTACTTTCTCTTTATAAAAACTATCGTAGTTATGAGATGTTAAGTTTCTTCTGATATATATTCATTGAACCCCAAATTCTTCGTATCCGGGCATGCAAGCTAATATTTTCATCATATAGAAACATTGTAGCTAAGAGATGAAGAGCTTTAGTCGACACATATTTCTCGACTTAAATCCTCATATCCAGACCACATGCAAGCCATCATTTTCTTCATATAAAAACAAGTCATACTTAACAGATGAATAATTTCGTCCGACAAATATTCCTCTGACCTAAAATCCTCTATATAAGACCACACGCGAGTTAAACGACGTGCGTGATTCAATTGATCACGTTATAACCGTAATATCGTAACCCAAAAAATGTTAAAAAGTGGAGCGCACGTGGCATGGCGCCATGGCCTTGTTGAGCGCCGTCAAAATGTCGTCCCGGTCAGCAGCCTTTCCGACTCACCTCTCTTTCTAATCCATTTCCCATAGTAGTCAACGGACTATCCCCGCTAATTATATACTAAAAATCCACAGAAATGGAAAAATCCTCCGAAAATCGCTAGCATTTGTATAATCCAGCAAAAAAATCTCCTCTGTTTTAGGCGTTTCTGCTCGCATCGGTCAACCATTACTTTTGCTGCACCAGTGAATTTTGGTAAAGCTCAATTATTTAAGCATTTGAATTGATTTTTTTTGTGTGTGTGTGTGCGCGTGTGCTGATTCTGAGTCGAGGAAAGCTGTTATCTATCAGTTTTGGTGGAGAGATGGTTGGAAAACAGAAGTGCTACTCAGTGAATCCTGCTGATTACAAGCTTTTAGAAGAGGTTGGTTATGGCGCCAGCGCCACTGTTTACAGAGCGATCTATAAACCGCTTAATCAAGTTGTGGCTGTCAAGTGTTTGGATCTCGATCGCTGCAACAGCAACCTGGTTTGTATCCTCATTTTTAATAACATTTCTTTGTTTACATCTCAGGTTATGTCCAGGTGTTTTTTGGTTTTTTGTTTTTTTGTTTTTTTGTTTTCTTGTTCTGAATTCGTCTGCTTTTTTTTTTGACCTTTAGTTGAATAGAATCGGTCTGTCACTCTTGGTTAATCTTGTTCCTCATTTCTATGTTTCTATGCTGATTTGGCTAGGATTTGGCTGTAATTTCTAATGGTATATGACTGGTAAACGAGTTAATTTTACGTGTAATTCCTTCTGTGCTGTATTAACCTTTTGCTTCTAACTTCTGTGTGTTTTTTGGGTCATAAAGTAAAGTCTTTTGATTTCTGCATTTGCTGCAAATAACATGTCTTTGAGCTCTGCAAGGTTGCGTAATCGAAGGATCATTTGGGACTGGTTTTAGGTTGTTTGTGAGAGGTTGGTTTGAATTCTTGTAGAAATTGGTCGAATATACGTTTATCTGTGTACAGGGAAAGGAATCAGCCTTTCATCGACTTACCTAATTGAGATTTTCTTGCCACGTTATTGTTTTTGCGGCTAAATTTCTGTCCATTACACATCTTTCCGAAACACCAAATATAGCCAAACCATTATGGATGCGTAAGTATATATATGATTATACGAGTCTCCGTCATAAATTACCATCCTTTTACGAAGATGTGTTAACATTTTAATTTTAGAACATTATATCAAAACCAAATGCTGACATCAATTTTGTTGACATCTTTTCCGCGACAGTGAACATTAGTAGCCAAACGTTATCACATCTTTTTGATTTACTTCATCTTGTAGTTCCAAATTGTGTGTTTTTTTTCCTTTGGTGGTAAGAATATTCTACACTTTTAAAAATATATGTCAATGGCATTTTGCGATCTTGACTTTTTACAGGATGACATACGTAGAGAAGCTCAGACAATGAGTTTGATAGATCACCCTAATGTAATTAAAGCACATTGTTCATTTGTCGTGGACCACAACCTTTGGGTGGTGATGCCGTTCATGGCAGAGGGTTCTTGTCTACACCTCATGAAGATAGCACATCCAGATGGATTGGGAGAGTCTGCTATAGGATCTATCCTTAAAGAAACGCTAAAGGCTTTGGAGTACCTTCATCATCATGGCCACATCCATCGTGATGTTAAGGTTGGTTGCTTTTAATTTTTTTTTCCTTCTTTTTCTTGTCAATACTTGTGTTTCTTTTGAATTACATGATTGTATTCATTGCGGTGCATGGATATTTATTCCCTATCAGTTGTTAACTTGCATGGGGTGGGTGCAAAGAGACCCGTGTTTCTTACTTGAATGTATCTTCAGTGACAAATGTTTGGGTACCACGAATGAGGGGATTTGCCTTGTAGAGCCATGCCGGTCCCCAAACAGGGCAACACATCAACATATAATCACAGTTTATGATTTCTAAAACTGTTACGTGCAAAAGAAGCAACCCTCTATTTTTCTTTTTACCTCGCCTGAGCAAGTGGTTGTTTTGTACAATTTTCCATGCCAGGCTGGGAATATACTGCTCGACAGTAATGGTGCCGTAAAGCTTGGTGACTTTGGCGTGTCGGCCTGCATGTTTGACAAAGGTGATCGACAACGATCGAGGATTACCTTTGTAGGAACTCCCTGCTGGTAAGACGTGATACTTTACCTTTTTGGGATATCAATAGTTCGACGGATAAGTGTTAATGATCTTGTACCTTGTTTATGTTGCTATTAATGTCATTCCACAGGATGGCTCCAGAGGTCTTGCAGCCCGGAAGTGGATATGACTTTAAGTAAGTGATCTTGTTACGCCTCAAGGTTGTGAAAGATAAATGAAAATGTCTTGCCTTGATATGTTATATATATATATTTTCTTTTTCTCTTTCCTTGATATGCAAAAAAGTCAGTACCATACATGTCTAAACAAAATATCCTATGTATAGGCTGGTTCTGTGGATCTGAGAAGGCTTTACACATTTAAAACTTAATACAAATACACGCCCAACGGCCAGGAAGATTGTAATAAATATTAGCCTAATGCTAGCTGGTCAAATAAGATTTGTATTATGATAAACTAGTCATTCTGGTGTCGTGTCATGTGCAAATTTAATTATATTATTTGGTAATAAGCACTTAATATTTTCATGTTTTAAATCTGTCAGGGCTGACATTTGGTCTTTCGGCATAACGGCACTGGAGTTGGCTCATGGTCATGCTCCATTTTCCAAATATCCTCCGATGAAGGTACATGTTTCTTCCTGATACTTCAATGATCAAAACAGGATATTTCATGTATACTTTAGCTATGATTGCAATATTATTTTGTCGAATATTCTCAATTCTTCTGTCCTTTCAATAGGTTCTCTTGATGACCATCCAGAATGCCCCTCCTGGACTTGATTATGACCGTGATAAAAAGTTTTCTAAGGCATGTGCATTTATGGGTCACCATTTCTTTTTTGGTTAATTTGTTTGTAATACCATATATTACAGTACTATCTTAAATGTATGCGGTTATGAGTAGACCTTAAAAGCATTGCTGACATTTTGCAGTCATTTAAAGAGATGGTTGCAATGTGTTTGGTGAAAGATCAAACAAAAAGACCAACAGCTGAAAAGTTGTTGAAGCACTCTTTCTTCAGGAGTGCGAAACCTCCGGAGCATTCTGTGAAGAAATTATTTGCTGACTTGCCACCCTTGTGGAATCGTGTGAAGACACTTCAGGTATGTCATTGATCGTGGTGGATTTTCATTTGTTCAGTATCTTTTTGTTACTTAATGGTGAACTGACTGCAGCTTAAAGACGCCGCACAACTAGCTTTGAAAGGAACGCCTTCGACTGAACAAGAAGCATTGTCACAGGTTAGAGCTTTCGGCGGGATTCAGATTTTAAGAACATGCGTGAACTTTATGTTTCAAAGCTTTCCATTGTTAACAGTAATCACACACATTTGCTTTATTATCTAATTCGATGGAAATCAACATTTTCAATGAGTGGTTCTTTGTCTTTTCCTGTGGTGAATTCAAAGGAAAATGTTTATCCTTGGTAGTACCAGCATGCGTCTTAAAACGCCACTATTTGGTTGTCTTGCTTGTGGGTAGAGTCAACTAATCTGCTTATAATTGGGCCCCTCCCAGCGGTCCAATAATATTTACATGTCTTAGTGTGTCAATTCAGTGAACCATGAAAATAGACGCGTGCCATGCATTTCTGAATGATTATGGTCATAATTTCTTGTTGTTCTGCATAGAGCGAGTACCAGCGTGGTGTTAGTGCCTGGAACTTTGATGTCGAGGATTTGAAAATGCAAGCAGCGCTGGTATGTATTCGCCAAACATTTTTGTGTGTGTCTCTCTCTCTCTCTCTATTTTTGTTTTTGTTTTTTTATTTTGTTTTTATTTTTTTATCTATCTATATATATATATGTATGTATGTATGTATGTATCGGTTTGACATGTTCTTTCGCCGTCAACGTAAACTTGATCTGCTCACGTGTGATAGGTACAAGATGAAGATGAAATGCAAGAAATAAAAGAAGAAAATGGGGGTATAGATGCAATTACCAAGGTAATATTATACGTGCCATAACTAAAACAAAGATTATACGTACGTATTAACCGGAGGACTGCATTTTTTTTTGGCTCTTTAATCTCACAATTGTTATCCATATATTTCCTTGGAACCAGTAAATGCTTATCACTGCTTGCTAATCTCAGGATTCCTCTAGTGGAAAATCTGTTTTTGGTGGGTCGGTTACTTCAAATGCTAAAAGCAGGTAATTCCTTCAGTTGCACATTTCAGTAAATTTATACCCTTATCCAACTCGGTATTTTGTTTAACATTCTGAATCGAAATCAAATTGATGGGACTATGGGGGCTATGGGGGAACAATGCTGTGTCTAGAACTTTGAGATGTCACATGAACTTACACATTTTCATCTGTTCCCTAAAATGTGCTTTAGCTGTCTGCTTTACATGTATAATGGGCTATCATGCTTTTTCTTACATCCTTTGAGTCCTAAAGAGAGTATTTGCTGTGTGATTATCTTTCTTCAGTGAACAGATGAATGGAAATGCTGTGGCTGCTACAAAAGGGGTAAATTTATTGGAAAAGGATGTATTAGAAACTGGAAACCAAGTGAAACTTGAAAATAGGAAAACGGATTAAAATCAGAGCTGCTACCGCCTGTCTCAGAGAAGGATAATCTAATTGCCAAGCCTAGAAGTCAAACCGAAAAACTTGTAAAAGTCAGAGTGGACCACTTATACCTGGTCTTGTTGGTGGTCAATCAAATGCTACTTGTGACTCAGACAGGTATCAAACAACTTGTGTCCTTATCAATTGACTGACAATCTGATTGTTTTGTTGTCGTGAATGATTTTGAATTGCATGCAGTATTACTTACTGGACCGAAGCATCCACTGTAATGTCGTGGTCGTTGTTGTCTTTAGGTCAGATGCCGCAACAGCCTACCAGTTGAGAAATCTCTTCAAGCGCGAAAAGTTCCAAGTTATAGTGGCCCTTTAATGCTTTCGAACCGAGCTTCAGCAAATAGTTTATCCGCTCCAATCAAATCATCTGGAGGTAATTCGCCAATGCTTTTTGGGCAAAGACATATCTGTGGAAAGAGGGATTTAATTGAGAAAGTAGTCTAATCCTAAGTTTTCCGTACCACAGGATTCGGTGAATCTTTGGATGACAGATCGAAGGCCAATTTGGTGCAGATCAAAGGACGCTTTTCTGTGACGCCTGAAAACGTTGATCTTGTCAAGGTATATATATGTGTTGTTGTTGTGACGCATCATTTTGTCAAACGCTTTTTGCTAACTAAGAATTATTACTCTAGGATATGCAGGGAACAGTTCCTCGGCGATCTCAGGTTTGTGGATGAGTGTTGTTTATCATGATGTGAAGACGTGATCTTATTAATAAATGCGGTAATGATTTCACTCTCAGGGATCACCTTTGAGGAAGTCTGCTAGTGTTGGAGAATGGATATTTGATGTGAAGCCTAAGGTTAGTCACACTATCTTCTTTCCTATGTACTCACTTCCACCCTGCAGGGGGGATACATGGAATGTTTCCTGTAAGTACTGCTTTTCTGTGTTTTATTGTGCAAATGATGTAATGATTATGTGGGCAGCTTGCCAATCATTCACAAAAAGATTCTGGCAACAGGAATGTTCAAGCTTCCGCTTTGATGCCTCACCTTCAAAATATTTTTAAGCAAACATCTTTTCAACAGGTAAAGACATTTCTGCTCTTTCCTTTTGACTCAGAAATCTTTTATTTTTGGCTGTTTTTTTCCGCATGTTAGTAATGATATTTATTTTCTACTTCTACCAATACTTATACTTCTCTAACCAAAAAATCAGGATCTCATTCTTAATTTGCTGAATAGCTTGCAACCAACTGAGGTACCAGACGGTGAGGAAATTACATTTTACATGATATCATTCTACTACATGTTCATGAAATATGAACTCGTTCTTGCTTAGTGATACGTGTTTATCTCATTTTTTAATTATTATTATCAGCTTCTCAGAACGGGAAGTTGACGCCCCCCGCAGATCACAGTTCAGAGAATAATGGAACTGTAAGTCACCACTTAGTTGTATTCACTGGTTTCGTGTGTTAAAAGTTTTATCTGTCATGGTCAAAAACTATCCATCAATATGTTGGCTAATAAGGAGGATAAATGATTACACCTTTCGTATCAATTAGATGGGCGTCACGTGTGCATGTTTTTGTCTTTTTTCACACGTGGTGCTGATTTTACTGTCCGGTCCAATAGATAGTCTTGGCGTTAGAATTTCCTCTCTAGTAGAGAAACTTGTAGCATAGTTTGATGATATATTTGTAATGGTGTGTAGCTGTCAATCATTGCACAGGTTGAGGCTGGTGTGGCTACTGAAAGGGAACGTTTGCTGGCTTTAAAAGTTGCTGTTCTTGAAGCAAGGTTTTTCAAGCAACAAATTATCTTGTGTTTGTAAAATTTATCCAATTTTTTTATTTAAATCTCGGTGTTTCTGACATACAGTATTTTTTGCAGGGTGAATAATTTGACACAAGAATTGATGCAAGAAAACTGAAATATGTGCAAGTGAGCAATTCTTTTAGATAACATTGTTCATAATCAGAGATTATTTCTCCCCAAAAAAATAAATAAAGCAATTCTAATTATATAGTATATTTTTGTGTGTATTTTTGTGTTCTTGGCAGTTGCAACAACAGATAGATGCAGCAGAAGAGGCGAAAAGATCAGGGAATGTCGGAGCCTGAGCTATATATAATTCATGGGGTCCATTGTAAATTGAAGGATGTATATTTATATATGATTTTCGCGTAATGAAAATCATTTCTTAAGAATATTCTTTCATCGTTTTTTCTCTCCTATTTTATGAAGATATTCTTTGATCTGTGTAACTAATTTCTTGATAATAATACTTCATGTTTGGAGTTGGTGGGATATTTTTAAGATGCAAAGACATCTCAAATTTTGATCTGTGACAAAAAAAAAGAAGAGAGAAGTTGGAAACCATTTATATATATATATATATATATATATATATATATATATATATATATATATATATATATATATATGCTTGCTATTGAATGTATTTTGTTGTGTTTTGATTGTGTTTTGGACTGAGCCATGGCGCCAAACATCAAAGCATATCATGAAAAAGGAGAATCATATTAAACTTCTTACATTCAGACAATCTTTTTTGCCCCTGTTTGGGATACTGTCCAAAATACATGATAAACCATGTCTGGTATATGAAAAGTTAAAGGGTATAAGTGGTAATAACTAATTATGCTGATGTGTGAGAATATATCCTTTTGTAATGAGACAAAATCTATTGCTGGAATGATAATAATATCATCTTCTTCATCTATCTTCTGTGTGTATGGAGTTTGTATGTTTCATGAATGTTAACTTGGTATCGGAGCTGATGATACAAATAATATCGCCACCGTCTAGTCCCGGAAATAGCCTATGGTTCACCACGCCTGAGGCAGGTCCGCGACCACATCAACGGCGACGCCAATGATATCCAGTAAAGGCCGCTACCATCAACCCCTCCTGTAGCGCCGCCAGAGCTAAAAATGGGATCGAGGCCTTGATCAATGGCCCCAGCGGGCCGCATAAGACTTGAGAAGAAGCAGGAGCGAAGGCAAGGAGCCGTGTTGGCGACCTTGGGACCCTAAAGGATCGCCGCCGGAAAACACATCCACTTGCTTCTAGATATTTTACCCACTTGAGGTTAGATATTTAGCGTTTGCTTAACTATTAAGTAAGATTAGTGACTAAATCGCTTCAATAATAGCCGCCTTTACTTGGCTCTTAAGATTTCTCTTCCTATAAAAGGAAGTCTTGTGTAACCTGAATCATATATACATTCTAATAGAAAAACAGGCCAAAGCTCTGTGAAAATAGAACCTCTCTTCTTCCTCCCATCGCCGCCGCACATCTCCGGCTAACACACACTCGATCACTAACTAATAAGCCAGATATCCACAGCTCAAACACTACTAAAACAACCGTGATGATTTATGCATCATCGCTTGGCTCACATAGAATCCAATTAATAAAGATGCGCTTGTTCCTAAGCAAAAAGTCATCTAAAGATTGCTAACACGCATCAACTCAAGGAATCTCTTCAACGATTTGGAGCGTCCGTCGTGCCCTCGCCTAAGTTTACGCCGAAAAAGGAGGTAATCTTACAAAGAAAACCCTCAAAACTGCCTTTGTTTCCTTCCCCTAGTGAAGAGAACCATCAAAAGGTCACCTTTTATACCTCAAAAGCATATACCCAGAAAAACCCTCACCAATACAAAACACACTCCTAAAAATAGTCACTCTCTTCCGGGGTTATTACGCACAAATCATCACTACCCCCTAACGCCACCCTATAGTGATGGCAGAAGTAAAGGATACCGACGCCCAAAACCCCGCAGCGGGGCATGCAAAGATCGTGGCTGTGGAGAGGCGTAGGAGAAACACTCGACAATCTCCCCTTGCAGGCTTAGATGGTCGCAGAGAGAGTCCCAGCACCTGGCGACGTCCGGAATGTCATTAACCAAAAAGCTAAGTCGAATGAGGCCATCGCTGCTTTAGAGGGGCCGCGCAAAGAGAGAGCAAGGTCACAACAAAGCCAAAGGTCGACCCCCGAGACAAGCCCAGTCTTCCAGGAAGATCCTGAGATCGCAGAAATGAGAGAATATGCGAGGTATCGCGAAACTATGTATCCACCAACTCCGTCCTGGTGCCAGCGGCCAGGCTCCAATGTCGATACGACCTCAAATCCTCCCAGAAATGAAATCGCTCCAGCGCCATAGATAAGGGTCGCCAGAGCCGACTCACGGGATCGAGATAGAGAGAGAGTGTGCGCCATCAGTCGCAAGGACCCAGGAAAGACATTGTGCACTTCGAAAAGGTTCACCTTCAAAAGGTTGGGTGAGAAGGACAAGGCCTCGGCCCCAAGTCATCTCAAATTTTCCAAAGAGAGGAATACCCCCGACAAGATAAAACGCACAGACGCCGCGCGTGATCATACGGGAGAAAAGAGCTCGCCGCAGGAGGGATCGCAAGACTACGGGGAATCGTGAGCGTAGGCCGGAACGGGCCGATACGCAGCACTATCACGACCAGTGTTCGACCCTTGCCTTGGCCGAACAGATGGAAATAATGAATAATGAACTCGCAGAGTTGAAAAAGTCAAGACCAGGCCGAGAGGGCCACCGATCTTAGGAATCGACGTGCTCGCCAAGAGAATCACGAAACGCTGCTCGCCAAAGAATGAAAAGGTTAGCAACCCCAGCTATAATTACTACAATGGGAATTCTTGTCCGAACGACTGGCTCACCGCTTTCCAAGGCCGCATCACCCTAGCAACCCAAAATAAATCCGCCGTGCATCGCTTTAGTCGGTAGTCATTATGGTGATTTTATACGCTTTATAAGGATATATTTTATATCAATTTCCCATATCTGGATGTTTTTCATAGAAATCGAGCTTTATATTGAAGTATTGAGCAAGTGATGTTTTTAACGAGTTAATCGCAAAATTGGTTAATTTATGTGTTTTATTGATGATTTTATGTTTATTTGAATACTATTACACTTTGCGATGTTTTTGATGACGGTAGATGCATAATTGCGGTTCAGAAGATGATTAAATGAAGATAAATGTCGGATTTAATTGATGAGAAAGAGATAATGATGGAATTGGCTAGGAGAAAAGAGATAGAGATGAAGATTTCGAATTTTGATCCAAATTGAACCGGGCGCCCAAATCCCGCCCAGAGTGGATCAAGGCCCAAATAAGTGGATCAAGCGCCCAGGAGGAGTTTTTGATTCGTGAGAGTTTGGACGCCATAGTGAACGAAAGCGCCCAGAGGCACCGGCATCAAGGCCCGTAAAGTCGACGGGCGTCCGCGGCGACTTAAATAAAGAATCGACCTAGTTTCCTATAAATACAACGCATTATCAAACCCTAGGACATATAATTTTACACACCAGCATACTTAGAAAACCCTAATTTCGAGATCAAGTCACCTCGGCCGGCCGAGCCTTGGTGCTTGGCCGGCCGAGGTGTTTCTTTTCTGCTTTTATTTCCGCTTTCTTTGATGTCTTCATGTCGAATGCTTGAAATCGAACATGTTTAAACGATTTGAATCTTTTTCATCACGCTTTTCTATTTCCAACTGATTTTATGTTGTGATTTTAATTCAAAGTTGTATCTTTTCCATGATTATTTGTTATGCAATCGATATCGAAAGATGAATTGTTATTGATGTTTACCATATGATGAGAATCGGTGTAAACCTTAGATCACCTTAGAAAGATGAGATTTTTAACCTTGACATAACGAGAGTTGATAGGTTAAATTTCTAGGTTGCTAGATTGAGAGATCTTACGCCTTGTTTTGATAGCGTCAATCTTATATATCGAGAGATGAGAGATTGATAAAGCGAATTATCTACTTAGAGTAGTAGATTCATACCTTTGATAGTGAACCACATCTTTAATTAAATCATCACAAGATAACTTTAGAGGAAATAGAGGTTGCGAGAACGGTGGATTATTGTTTGTTCGTTGTTTAATCACCATGATCATAGTTTTTATTGTTTTTTCTCGTTTAGTTTTATTTATTTATTATCGCTTTTATCTTTCCTGGCTTTGGACTGACAATCCTCTGTCCAGTTTATTTTATCGTTCTTAGTTTCGTTTTAGTAAGTAACAACCTTAGGAAAATTAATGAACTAGATACCTGATTCCTCGTGATCGACTCCGGTATTAATCGCTATGCTACGATCCCTACACTTGGGAATACCGGATTTATAAATTTTATTACTTGTTTGTTTTGTTAGATAAAATCCGACGATAGCATGCAAGATAGGGCTACGCCCGGATACGCCGGATCGTTAGTGTGATGCCCGAAAGACAATTTTTGTAATTGTTTAATTTAATAAATGAAATGATATTATTATTCATATTTATTATTCTCATAATCACCGATGTGACAATAGTATTTACACTACGTAAAACCCTGAGTATATCGTTTATGTAATCACTTAACTCAATTGTATGAGATATACACGGGAGGATTGAGTTAGTGAAGATGTACTTAAAATACAATTAGTCCGTAGTAAAGTTAATCGAGAGTATCGGGTCTCCCTTTAACGTGATTATTAATGCGCCCATAACACGATAAGTGTGATCGCCTTTATCCGACTTTCGTTAAGTGGAACCTAATGGGGCATTTATATATGATAGATATATCATATAGGTCGACCGATTTGATCCGAGTTCTCAATATAATTCCGTGAATTGAGAAGTCTTATCGAATCATTAGATGATCATATTATGGATATATCTTAATCCCGAGGTGATCACAAATAACCGCTTGAATCAGATGAGGTTTGACTTGACGGTTAAGGATTACACCGAAGTCTGTGATCCGAATTACCCCATCTTGGCATTGTACTGATTGAGTGAGTAGTCCGTGGTTATCACAGATACTGAATCCATTCCTTCCATTTATGGAAGTAGATATACGATTCCCTTGATGAGTTAATCCTGACATTGATCGATCCACGGGATTCATATTACACCGATTAGCTACTGAGTTATTTGAATTATTGATCACTAGTGGGTTAATGGTAAGTAAGACAAGATGTTCAAAAGGTTAACGGTAACTTCCCGATTTAGAATGAATAATGCCATGAGGATTAATCCATATGAAATGATTATATCAAGTGACGCTTATTACTTTCTGAGGAGATAAATATAATCTTATAATCGGAGAGTGCAAAATCACGGGATTATGGTGGCATATTCTCGTGATTGATTTATCGAATATAATTATTCTGCTCATAAGATAATTATTTATTTGATTTATCGGAGTCGCTGATTATTTGTCCATGGTCCCTGACGTGCCTCCTATTATATAGCATGTATATTCTCGGACGTCGAATCCTAATAATATTAATTTAGTTCATGTTGACTTTATTAAAACGATATGTGAATTAATTGTTTGGTGGACTATTAAATTAGTTGGGCTAAATAATTAAATATGTGGAAAAGACATTTTCCATAATCTCTGGCCAAATTATTGTGTAATGGCAAAATTAATATCGACTAGGTCAATAAAAATTGTGGCGCCTCATATGTCCTTTTTTTGACAAGGAATTAGTTTTCTTGTGTGTTAAAGATGCATGCATAAAATATTTATTTGATAAATATTTATGGTAAATAATAAAGATAAAAATATTCTTGATTTGTTCTAGAATATTTTGAGATTATCTTTATTTAATAGGATTATTATAATTGATTTTGTATTAATTATAAAATCCTTGAGGCTAAGCTTTACTCTCCTATATAAAGAGAGCCCCCTGCCTTAATACACACATAAATTTCACTTCTCCTCTGTAGAGAGAGAAGTGATAATTTCGCCAAGGGGTTTAAAAGGAGAAATCTTGAGATTTTTCCTAGAAGATATCTGGAGGGTTCGAAGTCGAGAATTCCTTCCACCGAATTGCTTGATCACACGTATGGAAGATCGTGGTGTTCTTCACATCATTGTTCGATCATCCTAATAGCGGTTCCTCAACTTGATTTTGAGATCCAAGAGGTATGATCTACAACCCTCAGTAGATATAGATCTAGTTATTTTATTACGTTGTAGTTTATAGATCTGTATCCATAAATCGCCTGCTATGATGATATTTTCCTAACAAAGGGTATCACGCCAAGGGGATCTATATTTATTCGTATAAAATATTAGATCTAAGGAGTTTTAATATGATGTGTAGATTGCATTATTTTCGCTTTTAATTTTATTATTTTCAAAATTTTATGATGAATGCTTGCGCATTGTTGTGGTTGAAGAGATGGATTGGTGTTGGCATTGTTTTACCGTTAGATCTATCAGACACTCATATGAATGATGAAAATTCGTTCATATGAAAGATAGAAATTATGTAATTTATCTTTATCATGCAAGTTTAATTTCCAGCAAATAGATCTAGTTTGTAGCTGTTTAGTATTTTTGTTTTTCCCGTTGATCGAACCGTTGAAACGAAGATCCCTCCGGTCAGAATCAATATTAGAAGAAGATGATCAACTCCACAAATTTTGGCGTCGATCAGGGTCCGTTTCGATATCCGTTTGATGCCGCGAAGAGGTTGCTGTAAAAGAAAACGCAGGATTCACAGATACACTACCTGTGACTTCCTCGATTTTCTGGGAGAGTTTGGACCGTTAAAACGAAAATCCGACCGTTCAGATTGATCAACTTGGAGTTTTGGAGGTACCATAAAATTTTCAGGTCGATCGATTCATCTAGATTCCTGATCTGCCTTAGGAAGTCCTTGATGCGGTGCAGTCAAAGTTAGATTCAGCAGCAAGTTGGGCGGTTAACTGGAGAAAATTGACAAGTCAAAGCTCCGATCCAACCGTCCATATTGGAGTTCGAGAAGTGAAGAAAAGATCTGGAAAGTTTCGTCCCGATCCGAGTTCGCTTGCTTTCCGATCATCGAAGAGTTCGAACAGCTGCAGTTTTTGTTAGAAAGTAGTAAACCCTAGTTAGGGTTTTGTTTTTTTTTATTTTCTAATAGATTAGTTACGGGGGTGCCAACGATCCATCTCGGTGTTTAAATTTTCCGAAATTTTATTTTTTATGTGTTTGATCATAAAATAGACATAAAATCGGAATTGCCATGACATGCATCATATCATAAATCCACTCCATGCATACATGTAGAATTTTAATTTTGGTAATTAAAATAGGCATGTATACAAACTCACTGTAATTAGTTGAAATTTAATTAATACGTGGTAATTAATTAATCTAGTAACTAATTAAAGATCCGAGGACGGGTTATGAAATCGTTAGCCTTTCGTGTGTGTTCTCGTGAACCGCCTTAAAGTCAAAACGAGATCACGCTTTCAATTCGTAGTGTCTACTTAGATTGAATGATGGTAAAAGAACAATAAATCTTGGATAAAAACGGTTCGCCTATAGGTTGGGTGGTCAATCGAGCTTGGCTCGACCGACTTAACCCTCCTAGTGTGATGTATGCACGGGGTCCGCAAGACTAAGCCACACCGAGAACGGAGGGGTGATTCCTTCCCATCTCAAACGCGCTCTTTGACCCGATTTCATCCGATCATCACATATGTTCCAACGAATAGGACGGGTAGGCTTGCTTACGCCACCGACACCATTCGAATCCTTGATTTCATGTACTTTTATGTTAACATCAAAAAGACGCGTTAGTTAACCCACCACCACTTCCAAAATATTGAGTGGGAGCGGGGAGGCGATAACAACCCCACGGCCTCTACTATGCGATGCAAGTAAGTAGAGAGAGGTGACGCCATCGCGCGCTTTGATTTCGTCCCCTACGGATGGTGTTCACCCCTATCAACATTCATGGCTTGGTCTCCTAAAGGATAGGATTTCGGTACTGCCGGGTCACCGACCTATCCTACGACGGCACACTCGGGCGCACTCAAGAGATCCGATATAGTAGGTCACACTCATCAAGGGTATTTTTGGTAATACCTAGGCTAAAAAGGAAGGTAGTCAATGAATAAAGTGGATGTTCGATTCTCGTGGGATGTCCGATTCTCACAAGTTATTCATTGATTTAACCGTTGATCTCTTTGACCTACCTCTACGGCGGCATCGAGATGCAAGGTTAAAACCTTGGAATGGTAGAGTAGACTTACTTTAGTTTACAATTCCTAAAATACAATAATATAGTAGTGTTAAACTTGAATTAATATATGTCATTTTATTTACAAAGATCATATCCCTTACTAAATTGCTTAAAAATTTATAATTGACTAGTATTGACTTCATAAAAAGTGGAAAGTAACTAGACGTTGAACTAGTTAATTGATAATGCAATTATTTTTCAAAGAGATATTTTCTCTTAAGCCTTTTAAAACCAAAGTGACATACGAGTATGTCACTAGTGTCATTCGTGTTAAACGGGAGACAAACTTAGTTTGATCAAAGGTGATTTCGACTTTGAAATTCTTCTAGTGAATTTTTAAGTGTGTAGTGATTACACGAGTAATTTTCTAATTGAAAAATCGAAAATCATGAAGTGTCGCTAGTTGACGATATTTGGAATCGATGAACTAGTGGGAGCTTTATGATTTGTTGTTTTTTCTAGAACATTAGAAAAGTGTAACTAAGTACATACGTAATCATTCTAATTGAAAATCGGAAAATCATGAAATGTCGCTAGTTAGACGATATTTGGAATCGATGAACTAGTGGGAGTTTTATGATTTGTAGTTTTTCCAGTATATTAGAAAATCCGAGAAGTCCCGATAAGTAACACTCAAATAGACATCCCACGGTTCAAGAGTAGTGTCTACTCACACGAATCAAGGTTCAAGACTGTTTCCATTTACGGAAAGTCAAGAATGGGAGAGTATGTCTAAAAGTATTAGTCATCTAAAACTGAGTTGATTTTAAGGCTAAAACCAAAATTAATAAACCGAAAGTCATAGATAAGGATAGTGATTTCTGATCACCAACCTATGAATCCTTGGTGATTTTCTCTTAGGCTATGTTCTTTGGAAGAACGAGATAGTAGTGCATTGACGATTAATAGACAACGGGCGTAATTTTAGCAAAATAGTGGGAGTGATATGAGGAAATGAATCTCGATTCAACTTGATATCGCAGAAGATTTATCTTTTCGCTTAAGATTCATTGAACGAAAGGATTTACCTTCTATTCGATAATTTGTTTGTCGATAGAAGTGAATATACCATTTGTAGTATGAATCCAAGACTCGACTTTGTTTGATAAAGTCAAAACCACTTACAAAATCGCTGAAAACATATCTTAAGAACTATTAAAAGCAATTGGTTTCTATATTTAGATAAACGCTTCTTCATATTCCATAGTTAGTGCATAGTCCCTAAACGACAGACTCAAGACCGCTCAGGGTGATTCCTTTCTCCCGCCTGCTATATTGTCTCAAAGGTTCAATGACTAAAGTTTCCTTTCAATCGGAAAGGATAATGGTTATAAAGAAGTAACATAGCTTGTTCATGACGACCTTCGGGTCCATGAAAGATACAAGCTAGCAGGAGCTTCCGAGTAGTGACTTCTTGTCTGATAACTATTCAAACACTCCGGTAAGTTTATCCAAAATATTTTAAGGTGTCTCGATTCTCGCTGTAGATGGAGTATTCTATACTTCGTAAATGGGCCATCACATAGTCCTAGAGACCGATGTTCGGCTCGCCTCATAAGGAAATGCTTTCACTAAGAAGAAGAAACCATTGAATTGCCTTACATAGTTGTAGATGTGCTACAATACACGCTTAACTCAATAAAGATATTGAAGTGAAATAACGGTTTACATTGAAATGTAAACCGAGAAGTCTACCTAGAATGTGCTTTGGAATTAACGAATAATGAGTGGATTCGGTTCACCCAAATTCACAACATAAGCATTTAGCACATGATGCTTGATGGTAGGACTGAATTTCACGCACACGCTCGGGTCGCTGACCAAATCGTGATATATCTTGAAGAATTGAGAGAAAGGTTCGTTATCGATTCTTGACATCCTGGAAGGGACAATATGTCGCCAGCATCCTTTCCGATAGAGTCTATGAACAACAAACCTTGAACCTTAGAGTACGGATACTCAAGGTAGTTACTTACCGATTAGATCAAACCACATCCAACTTTGGTTGTTGGTGATAACACTAAATACCGCTAAACTAGATCGTAATTTCGATCCACCAAGAAAATAGTGGGAGTATGGTTTATCCATTACCCATTACGGTTTCTCATGGACTTTGTAGTCCGAGGATCGATTGATGACCTATGGCTCTTTGTGAGCAAAGATAGATTCTCGATAATAGAGGTTGGTTTACAAGCCATAACCCTGTGAATGGAGTTTGGTACTCAGAGTCATGCTCATACTTTCTAGAACCACCGAGTGTCTCAGCCCAGGGAGTAATTGGATCTACACGGAAAAGAGTAGAATGAATTCGTAATTCATGATTTCGCTCAAAAGCGTAAAATAGGGGTGATTCCTCGAGACTTTCTTGCCAAACAAACGGAATCTGATTCATTCGAACAGTATGGTATTGCCTTATGAACTTACGATGTGATGACCGCCAAGGCTTATGTCCTTTGTGGATAAAAAGCAAACCTCTTGGTCATTGGAAGTCATATATTTCTATAATATATGGATTTGACCGCATTATTGATAAGTCTTGTGTAGACTGATATCAATTTTAGTACAAAGAGTGAATATATACATTAGTGTTTGTGAAGGATAACGCCGCACTAGCTTGGACTCAACACGGGTGTGTTATCTCAAGTCGACCGACAATGCCACAATTCTCTCGCAATGTAGATTTGGACAACATTCTCAAGAGTTTGACTCGGTCGAATTCATTAGAATCACCATTGGTTTCCCCATCCATCTTATTGGTTAAGATGATGCATCCGTGTATGCAACATTCAACGAGGAAGTTCTACCCTATGCCTCAGAATGACTCTCTAAATCTTCGGATAAAGAGAAATGGGATGGATTCTCTTTGTGACAAGAGATGGTCATGTTATTGAACGTCAATTTTGATCGAATCTTAGATTCGGCAAAGCTAACGGGCAAGTTTAGTATGTCCTTTAGTATCTTGAGAGAACGAGAATAATATGCGCATATTCAAATGTGAACTTGATATGTGAGAATACAATCGTTCTCGACTTTGTGTCGACACAAGGATGATCGTTAAGTCGATCTCGGTCTCGTTGTTTACTCTTGTGTTGAAGCTTATTGCCCTGAGGAATCCAAAGAACGCCAAACTCGACTTTAACTAGTTGGGTGATTAGCGGCTTTCGTAGTAGCTGTAGAGAGGCGATATAGCTTAAGGATTTCCTTTCCATATCTGGGAGTCATTCTAGATTTGAAAGCAGATACCACATCATTGTGCAAACAATGAAGCGGGTAGCTTATAAGGATTTCCAAATCATTGGAGTTCAAGAGCATATTGGGTAGGTACCACATGATCATGGACCGCGACGCTTTGATTCTACGGATCGCCTCGAGCCGACAACCCGACCGATCATTAAGACTCATGACATTCGATATAGTGCTCCCCGAGTCACCGACCTATCCTACGACGGCATACTCGGAGTGTACTTTGGAATCAAATGGTTATGATAAGTTTTGTGGGTACTAAAATACGGGATGAGTCTCCATTGCTTTTAGAGCAAAGTGGGAGATGTAGTTTGTCGTAGTTTTAAATAATAGGGTGTGCTCTAAAACAATTAATCACAAGCTGTGCAAGTGGGAGATTGTTAGGTGTGATGCCCAAAGACAATTTTTGTAATTGTTTTATTTAATAAATGAAATGATATTATTATTCATATTTATTATTCTCATAATCACCGATGTGACAATAGTATTTACACTACGTAAAACCCCCGAGTATATCGTTTATGTAATCACTTAACTCAAGGTAATAGATATACATGGAGGATTGAGTTAGTGAAGATGTACTTAAAATACAATTAGTCCGTAGTAAAGTTAATCGAGAGTATCGGGTCTCCCTTTAACGCATTATTAATGCCCATAACACGACATAAGTGTGATCGCCTTATCCGACTTTCGTTAAGGGAACCTAATGGGGCATTTATATATGATAGATATATCATATAGGGTCGACCGATTTGATCCGAGTTCTCAATATAATTCCGTGAATTGAGAAGTCTTATCGAATCATTAGATGATCATATTATGGATATATCTTAATCCTCGAGGTGATCACAACCAATCGCTTGAATCGATGAGGTTTGACTTGACGGTTAAGATTACACCGAGTCTCGTGATCCGAATTACCCCATCTTGGCATTGTAATCGATTGAGTGAGTAGTCCGTGTTATCACAGATACGAATCCATTCCTTCCATTTATGCGAAGTAGATAGACGCCTCACGAGTTAATCCTAGACATTGATCGATCCATGGGATTCATATTACATCGATTAGCTACCAAAGTGAGTTATTTGAATTATTGATCACTGGGGTTAATGGTAAGTAAGACAAGATGTTCAAAAGGTTAACGGTAACTTCCCGATTTAGAATGAATAAATCATGGAGGATTAATCCATATGAAATGATTATATCAAGTGACGCTTATTACTTTCTCGTGAGTGAGATAAATATAATCTTATAATCGGAGAGTGCAAATACGGGATTACGGTGGCATATTCTCGTGATTGATTTATCGAATATAATTATTCTGTTCATAAGATAATTATTTATTTGATTTATCGGAGCCACTGATTATTTGTCCATGGTCCCCCGACGTGCTCCTATTATAGCATGTATATTCTCGGACGCCGAATCCTAATAATATTAATTTAGTTCGTGTTGGACTTTATTAAAACGATATGTGAATTAATTGTTTGGTGACTATTAAATTAGTTGGGCTAAATAATTAAATATGTGGAAAAGACATTTTCCATAATCTTGGCCCAAATTATTGTGTAATGGCAAAATTAATATCTGATTAGGTCAATAAAAAATTGTGGCGCCATACATGTCCTTTTTTTGACAAGGAATTAGTTTTCTTGTGTGTTAAAAAGATTGTGCATAAAATATTTATTGGATAAATATTTATGGTAAATATTAAAGATAAAAATATTCTTGATTTGTTCTAGAATATTTTGAGATTATCTTTATTTAATAGATTATTATAATTGATTTTGTATTAATTATAAAATCCTTGAGGCTAAGTGTTTACTCTCCTATATGTTAGAGTTCTCCCAAGCTTGAATACACACATAATTCTTCACTTCTCCTCTGAGAGAAGAAAGTGATACTTTCAGGCTAAGGGGTTTAAAAGGAGAAATCTTGGAGATTTTTCCGGTAGCATATCGGAGGGGTCTGAGTCGCAGAATTCCTTCCACCGGGAATTGCTTGATCACACGTAAGGAAGATCGTGGGTGTTCTTCACATCATTGTTCGATCATCCTAATAGCTGGTTCTTCAACTTGGATTTTGAGATCCAAGAGGTATGATCTACAACCCCTCAGTGTATATATCTAGTTATTTTATTACGTGTAGTTTATAGATCTAGATCCATAAATCGCCTGCTGCGATGATATTTTCCTAACA